>NW_021025486.1:1663467-1686615 GCF_004153795.1 Camellia sinensis
CCAAAAGCTCGAATACCCCTGCGGCCTGGGCCTAGTTTTTCTGGCTTGTGAGCCGGTTCGGCCCAGCCCGATTTTTGGGCGGGAAGCCCGTAAGGCGCAATAGGCCCGGCCCGAGTCCGAATAGCGTCGGCCACGGGTCAAAATTACACCTCTACAATTAATGTTGCCGCATAGCAACATTTATGAAATTATGCAGTACAATAGTAAATGTTTTCATTATAAAAAAAAAAATTATAAGATATTATATTTATTAAATAGTTACTAGTCTAACTCAAAAGTTAGACTCTCTAGTATCTCTTTTAAATTATTAATTAATTATCTTCTTTTACACAATCACTAAAGTTCTTAAAAAAAATGGATATGAAAGTAAATTTTTATATCATTTTACTATGATAAAATTTTGTTATATATATTCTTTTCATATAATTAATTTCATTATTATTTTTTAACCAAAACAATAATAGTGGAATTGGGCGTGGGTCTAAATTACCATACTCACAATTTACTTTTAGATTCATAACATTTGGTTTTGTACAAAGAATGCAAATTATATTTAAAAAGAGTCCCGACTATATCTACTAGGTGTTCGCGCGACTCGGTTTTGTACGGTTGCGGTTTCGGGTTTTGACCCGCCCGCATCTATGCGTTGGGAAAAGTCAACCCGCAACCGCTCGTCAAGTGCGGTTTGCGGTTTGTGCGGATAGGGTTTGCAAATGTGCCGGGCGGTTGCAGGCGGTTTGCGGTTTACACTTTTTCTTTCTTTAAAAATTTAATTTTCTGAGTTTTTTTCCCAGCGAAATATTAGCGCATTCAAATTCTTATATATTTGTTGGATAACAATTTTTTGATGAGTTTACAAATAAAAAGTTGCTAATAGCAATGCATTAAATGAAAGTACCCAAAACAAAGAGATCCCGTACACTAGCATTTTTGCTATGGGAAAAAAATGTTTATATCAATGCATTTAAAGGTTGTACTCAATTAGAATCTCAGTTTAGAATCAATAATTCAACTATAAGTTCCATCGACCATTAGAAAGCGAAAATTTATTAGGAAAGTTGGATGGATCACCAGATGAATAATACATATAAGGAACACCACAGTTTAGGACTTGATTAATTCTACGGCATTAAAAAAGTGAGAAATACTCTAAAAATAAGGATCCTATAGGGTCATAGATAATATTCAATGGTGCTCCTGATAAAAAGTTACAAATAGTTGGATATAAAAGTAAAAATCAAATAATAATAATAATAATAATAATTAATAATAAATAATAATAATAAAAGTGCGGGCAGGCGTTTTGCGGGTTTGCGGGTTTAAACACGCGACGCCGGCCCGCAACCCGCAAAATTGTCATACTCAAACCGCATCCGCCGCATTATGTTTGCGAAACCGCCGCATTTATATGCGGTGGGCGGATTGGGCCGGTTTGAGCGGTTCGCCGATAAAACCGTTTGCCCACCCCTAATATCTACATTAAAACTGACAATTAATGTGATGTGATTGTCATCTTCATCCATTTATATAATTTATAATATCAAAATATAGGATTGTAAACTTTCATAGATTGGAAAGAAAATGAAGAAAGTGATGGAAATCAGTTGCGTTTGGTAGCAGTGATAGAGCATTCTAATTATATTTGCAGAGTAAGGAGTTGTATTTTGAGTTTGTAAGTGTTAGAAATTGTTGATTTGGAGTTTGTGAAAAAATTTGTTTGCGTGAAAAGAGTTTTGAATTGAAGTATGAAAATTTTTTGATTGGTGACATATGATATCTTAATATAAAAACTTACAACTCATAACAAAAACATACAACTCAAAATTCTATTAAAGCACATTTAATTTCTTTTTTAAAAAATTCGAAAAAATATTTTTTTGAATATATAAAAAAATTAACAATATGTCTTCAATTGCCCCCAAAAAATAAAATTAAAATTGTACTGTTCCCGGTCAACCGTGCCGGACGACCGGTGGGACGTCCCGTGGGCAGAAATGACGGTTAGCCGCCAAATTTTAAAAAGAAAAAAAATTTGAAAATCACGCCCTCACATAGAGTTTCTCTTACATAGTTGTGGAAAATAGTTCCAATACCTATCCAAACATCATATTGGAATGTGAGGATAAGAATCAAGTTTAGGGAAATCTTCCAAACACTAGCCTTAATTGTCTCAAACCATTTTCCGATTACACACTCCATTATATTTAAGGGGCGCATTTTACATACAAGTTTTAATTTATGAATTTACTCATTAAGTTTTAATTTAAGATCTTTAAATCTTCAAAGTCTCATTAAATTATTAATATTGAATTGTCCTTCAAACACATGATTATTCATCATTTATGATTATTTATAAAAAAGAATATAATGATTTGCATTTTATTTTGATTTTTTAAAATTTTAAAAATATCAACATCAAATTTGAAAAAATTAAAAAAAAAAAATTAATCAGTGCTTGTGTTGGTTCAGTTTCTGAATTCAATTTTCTAAAAACTTGAGTTTTTTTCTTTTGTTTTTAGTAAATATTTAAAATTTAAGCATTTTTTTTACTTTTAGATGCCACTTACTTAGACGTATCTAAAAAATAAAATATTTGTGAAAAAATATTTCAAAAATTAATAAATTACAAAATTCGTAAAAAATATATGAATTTTCGTATTTTTTTTATTTTTATGTTTTGTGTATTTAGTGAATTTTTAAAGATTGTTTCATGAAAATTATACTTTAAGTGTATTTATGTTAGGTGTGCTCTTAAAAATAAAAAAATTTCTAGAAAAAACAAAAAAATTTCAAAAAATAAGAATAATAGAATTTTTTGAAAAGTGTTGTTAGAAAATCCAAACCAAGCAAAAGAACATAATTGTTTTAAAAAAAAGTTTGATAAAATTGAATTATTTTTTTGTGTAAAACCTAAAAATTTTGTGTCTATAAAAAGTATATGATTGGAACATGATTTGCAAAATAAAAAAAAAAACAAAACTTTCAAAAATAAAAAAACGATAATGTTTTCAGTTTTAAAACTGAAAACATTATCAATTTTTTTTAAAATTGAAAAATTTGATAAAGTTCTTTATTTTATTGCCATAGTTGAATTAAATCAATAAGTAAAAAATGTAAAAAAATTTAATCTCATCTCTTATTTTTTATTAGTTAGTGAAATAATTATCTGAAAATATTACTATACAAAATTAATAATATTTTTAGTTTTAAAAAATTTTAAAAAAAATTAATAATATTTTTTAATTTTATTGAAATAGACTTATTAATCCAATTTTTTTAAAAAAAGATATAAACTATCATAATATGTTATAAATACAACTTTTAGATAATTAAACTCTATCTGTAATGCTTCATATTGACAAACGGTGAGGTCGTTGGTTTGGTTTTGGCAATTCATCCAATGCCATTTTGAAAGACTTGTGAAAGCTGCTTTTGACTTCAAAAGGAAAAAAATTCCAATGATTCAATGAAAAAACACTTTTGTACGCGTAATTCAATCCTATCTACGGCGGCTCCTTTATAATTAAGTGCTTCTATTAGTCACATTTGGTTTTAACGTCACATACATCAAAGTGTTCCCAAGAGAGCATAGTCTCCAAGCTTAATGCCAATCTTTAAAAATTGTTAGAACGTAATCTGCAGTTGGGTAACACTTACGTTTTTAATTTTTTTATTTATGATTTATAAAAATTAAAAATTTAAATAAAAATTTTATTTCGTTAAAAATTTCTGATTTATAATCAGTGGTCTCAATTATAATTTAGTCAAAAAAAATGAAAATACAAAAAATGTGTTTTCCATTTTGATTTTTTTAATTTTTTTTTTTAAAGCCACCCACACTATTCACCACCCGCCACCATTTTTTCCACCACCGTCTTCCGCCACCACCACCCACTCCCCACCCCCACCAACCACCACCACCTGCCGACCACCACTCACACCCACCTTTCCACCATCACCGCCACTACCACCTACTTGTCCACACCACCCACGCCCTTCCCACTTACCACCACCACCACCTTTAACTATCTTAGACACACCACCAACTCCAACATCATGTTCCTGATCTCCACTGACTTATATCCCACTTTATCAAAACACGTCCTAATAACACAAATATTCCCATTATAAACCAACCAAAAAAGAAAAGAAGGTAAGTTGGTGATTTTACATGAATCCTTTGTTAACTTCTACCTATTAAATTAGTGATATCATTCAAAATAATATTTTGATTTATTTAAGTCAAATATTTTATATTATGAGATTATATTAACATTTAAACTATCCAACGACATATGTTTCCATAATAATTTAACACATAAAGTGACCTTAGACCTTTAACGATTCACCACACTCAATCTTTACATCCGCATTCGATCTCCGCATTCCGACGAGCATTTCGATTCACGATACGAATCCCACCGATCTACAACATCACCTATGCGGGCACGAACAACCTATCCGAGCCAAGAATATAGAGCCGAAATTTCACACTCAACTAGTTGCTTCGGCGCCTCCATCCCATACGCTCAGGAGGCATATCTCTGACGACTAATATTCACCACACATACTCACCCCCCGAGCCCTCCATCTAATCACTTCGTCATCAAAATTTCCCAATGAAAACCTATTGACCTTAGTTTCTCCAGAACAATCAACACCTACCCTTAATGAAATCAGGACCAATCATTTCACCTCACCTGCCATAAAATAAATCGAAGGCCTCCTTTGAAAATCCTCCAACCATCACTAACCAATGCTCACCCCTTTTCCTTCTAGGCCCCAATTGGTTGCAACAATCTAATCAATATTTTCCCCTTCCCACTTTTGACACGCACACCCGTCTCACGCTATCTCTCTAAAACACATTAACGGGAGCAAACATCCAAACCAAATATTATGATTGCAGCCACACCATGAGACTCAAGGATTCCTACCCAGCCACAAGATATTGCAAATGCCAATAATCCCACTCTGCTCGCACACCGAATTGTATTCTGCATTCAATACTCTCTTGACACCTTTTATATAGTTTGTGAATAGAAGCATTAATGATATTCCAAGCTTTGTCATCATTTTTCACATCTCCAATCTTCGTATGCCACACAAGACAAATCCGCAGACCATGCCCATTATCACCCCGCCTTTGTTAAATTTTTATTATCACTTCGTCCTCTCAAAGTTAAAATTTGCACCTATCCCTGGTGCATGTAAGAGGATGGGTAAGGAGAGGAGATGAAAAACAATGATTTTAGGTTAGGTTCGCGAAGAGGAAGTGAAGGATTGGCAGCTTAAGTTAGTTTTAGGGAGAGGGGAGAGGAACAGCATGGGAGTGTTTTTGCAATCGGAGAAGCGGTGCTTGTGGAGGAGAGGAAGTGTCACCTGGAGGGCTGACCACCAACCCGCTAGTCTCTACGCCACAGTAAGGAGACCCAGGCTCTATGGACATGCGCGAGAGAAGGGTGGTGTGTTAAAGTATATGAGGTAGATGAGATTAATTGAGGTATTCAACAAAATTCAAATTTAGGTTTGGCGTCCAAAAATATGGTCCCAATTGGGATTGCATTTAAGGCTCGCATTACTTTTTCGTCAACGCTTTTGGTTTTCTTAAAAATGGCCACAACCCACACAGTTCTCCGAGCCTATTGCCGCACAATTCAGCACCTCTAAGCTATGGGAAACCCAACTATACCCATACCGATGGTATCTATTCACCCTTTGTCCTTACACCAAACTACCAGGCCATCACCTATCTTGGCCACCACCGGCCCATGTACATCGACTACCCCATCATCACTATGCCCACCATCCGCTCATCAAACTCACGCACATTCACATATCCTCCATAGCAATTTTTATTCATTGTTTTCTGTAACGAGCGCAGTCAACTTGGTCTGGTCAGAACAATTGTAGCGCAGCCAGCCATGGCTGGGCGTTGTCAAGCGTGCAAAAGAATGGGTAGGGGGATGCAACCAGAATCCCACCAACCGGCAATCACCACCCGGTACACCATCGTATCACACGCGCCAAAGTGCAACTTAACGCAGCCGCAGAGTGTGCGCCGGAGGCGCAGGGTATAGTATGAGGAGCTGGTGATGATGGGGTGGAATGGGTAAACAAAAAACTGGGGGGCGGAGGAAATGGAAGGAAGAAATACACCGTAGTGAGCACGAAGGAAGCGTACGACGTACACACGTGGGGCCACACAAAACAAAAACGGACCCAACAACCAACACACCTACTTACGAACTTCGAAAGACACCAACCCGCCGCCACACCTCCAAACAACGGCAGCAAGGGGCACAGAGCCACATGGCGCAGGAGCCGGTCAGTGGCCAGCAGCACAAAAACGTATGATACAAAGGGGAAGAACCCAACGTAGACTAGAACACGCAATGGCCACCTACCGCCACACCCACACCACCACCACCACCACCCACTTGCCACCACCTACTACCCACCCGCCATCCGCCACCCACCTGCCACCACCACCCGCCATCCGTCACCCACTTGCCACCACCACCCACCACTCGCCACCACACCACCACCCGCCCACTCGCTACCACCCCCCACCGTCACCCACTCCCCCACCACCACCACCAGCTACCCACCACCCATCGTCACCACTTTCCGCCGCCACTTGCCACCACTTGCCATTTTTCACACTTTTTTATATTTTTAAATTTTTTTAAACATCTTGTCAATTACCAAACGCGTTTGTAGTTTATATTTTTCTAAAAATAAACAAAAATCAGTTTATAAAATTTTTGTAAATATAAACTGAAAACGTAAACGTTACCAAACACATAGTTGTTGAATATCTCTCTCCTACGGAAAATTCCCAGAAGGTCATATACTTTTCTTCTTGAAAACAATTGCTCCGCTTTCTTACAAAATTATAATCATTATTTAATTGCAAATGACCTGATCATCTGTATCAACCCACAACAACATGCCTGTTCTCAGCATGCCACCTCTTTGTGTTAATTTCATCATCGCCATCTTCTTGTTCATCGTCAGTAGTCCAACATCACATGGCGCCGACAATGAAAATTACACGACTTGCCACCAAAAAAAATACGACTGCGGAGAGCAAATAAAAGGAATTGGATATCCCTTCTGGGGAAAAGATCGACCTCAGCTCTGCGGCGTTCAAGGTTTTAATCTCACGTGCAAAGGCAATGAAAACACAACCATAGTCATCGAGAAACAGGAATTTCGTGTTCTTCATATCAATCAATCTGCTCATAGCATGACCATTGCACGAGCCGATCTGTGGGATACTATTTGCCCTGCGAAATTCATTAATACCACTTTGAATTTCACTCTTTTCGATTACGGTCCTCATCCGTATGTTCTAAATCTTACTTTGTTCTATGATTGCCTCCCTGACCTCCCATCTTATTTCCCATCTTATTATCCTATACAAGAACGGAGTCATTTTCAATGCCCCGAGGTAGCGGGGAGCCAGAATAGTAGTAATATTAGTTTCTTCGTAGAAGACCCATATGACTTGCATATTCCGGAAGGGGGATGTAAGAGCAGAATCAAGGTTCCAGTTTTCCAAGAGCGTCTTAATGCATTTTGGGGGGATGAAGATATGACTCTGGAACAATTGGTGAAGCAGGGATTTGAGGCTGATTATCATGAAATGGACAAATTCCTGGCCTGCGACTCGTGCAATTACTCTGGAGGGGAATGTGGGACTGACACTACTACAAATCAAGCAATTTGCTTTTGCTACGATGGACCTCAATCGCAAATGTGCCGAAGGCCAGTGCCAGAGCCAGGTGTGCATCTGCTTTTATTTCCCCAACTTTGCATATTCTTAGGCTGACTGGGTTATAAATTTTGGTACTAATTTAAAAATGAAAAAAGAAAAGGTGGGTGAATTATGAATGAAATTCAACTATATTTCATTCACTTTTTTCATTTATTTTTCTAAATCTCTACTCAAAAATCAATAATCTAAATAGTGATGATATGGAAGCTATTATGAATTAAACATTAGTGCTCGAATCTTATTGACTAAAAATAAATAGAAAAGGCTTATAGAAGGAGAAAATATTGGAAATTGAGTCATATTTCAAATACAGAAAAGCCAACTCTAATAATCGAATCAATTCTTATGAGAAAAGACAAATACAAAATGAAAAACAAAATATATTAATTAATATACACGAGGTTTGATTTTATGACCACTTTTTTTTTTTTTTTTTTTTGAATTTTGAACAAGATTTTATGATCACTTTGTATTCCTAGATTCATTCATTCTATAATGTTCCAAAACCCAATAAAATTCTTGTCTAAATAGTACTCGTTGAAGGATTATTTTGGAAAGATAATTGAAAGTTAATTTTTTAATTTTTTTTGACTTTTTTTTTTTAAAAATGTGTAAAAAATATGAGAGATAATGTGATCCAAAATAGATTAAAAATTGAAAGATGACTTTTAAGTATCTCCCTAAAATAGCCCGAAGTATCCTGTAGATAGCCCTAGGTGATGACATTCTCTTTCACACAATATAAAACAATTCAAATGGCAGATCAAATAACAGTCTTTGGTTTCCATAGTAGCCAACTTTGTTCTGCTCTGAAGTTTCGTTGATCCATTCATTTGTCATAATTACTCCACCTGCGGCTACTCTGTGTCCGGCATGAAAAAAATATCTTTAAAGGTTCGTTTGGGAAGAAGGATTGGGTTAGATTTGGGATTATTTTAGCTACAAAAAGACAAAATAGGTTTTGTGGTCTAATAAAACAAAATATCACATTTAACCCATAATCATTACATTCTTTCTCTCACAAAAAATCAAAAAAGCCAAAAAGTCCTTCATAAACGAGGCTTTTTAACCCTAGACTAAGGCCTCGTTTGGGAACAAGCTAATTTAGTAACTTTTTGGCTATTTGGCTAAAAATGTAGGTAAAAAAAACTTGTATGTTTGGGATGACTTTTTGGCTAATTACGAAAAGATGTGCAAAAAGTAGAGAGAAAAGAGAATCTTTGACTTTTTGGTATGGGTTGTTGGCTTTTTGGCTAATTTAGTAACTTTTTGGCTAATTGGCTAAAGTAGCCTCTTGCCAAACGAGGCCTAAAATAACTAAAAAACCAAAAAGCAAACCCACTTCCTAAACAAACCCTAAGACATTTCGTGACTTTTCTCTTTGTCTCGTTTCTAACTCGATTTAAATTTTATTTTGGCTTTTATTATTTTAATTTAAGTAAATTATATTTTGTCCTTTTTATATTTCTCATTTTCTCCTTAATTTTTTTTTATTTTTTTTCCTATTTGGGTCTTTTATATTTTAAAATTTTCTCAATTTACTCCTAAAACTAATTTTTATTTAAAGTTAAACAAAAAATAACATGTTAGCTGTCACGTGACTAAAAAATATATTATTATATTGAGATTTATATTTGTTTCAGACGTGTAATAAAATAGTTTTATGATACATGTCCGTGAATGTGCCATTTTCTATATAATTTTGAATATAAGTTAACTTTTGAAGTAAATTAAGAAAAATTTGAAACATGAAGGATGAAAGTGAGAAAAAAAAATTCAAGAGTCAAAGTGAGAAAATATACAAATATTAAAAAAAAAAGAGAGCCTGATTTACCCTTTTAATTTTAACAATATTAATTTTAAACTTTAAATTAAATTTCAATTTAGAAATTGGACCTCTTGATTTTCTACCACATATCAATCACATGAGATAAAAATATATATATATATATATATATGGACAATAATTTGAATGGAATAATCAAATTAAAACTTGACTTAATATTCAAATAAAAATAATAAAGATCAAACTAAAATTTGGATTAAAATACAAAAAAAAAAAAAAATGTAATCTATATTTTATCGAACAAACCTGTGAAGTCAGGCTAATTTATGATGCTAGTCTTATCTTACTCTTATCCTATAAACAAATGCAATTATAAAATTTTGTTAGTGTAGAGTAACATGTTATGTCGTGTGATGCAACATATGAATGAATATCTCTTTTGTTTGGGATATTTTGTAATTAGTTGGAAATTTCAATTGGATGGTGGTTTCCATAGACTTCAACTCATAGCATGAGGTAACAAGTTATACTACAAATTAAAAATTTTTTGTGATCTAGATTTATTTTATATTTGAATTTTTATAATATATTTATTAAATATTAACCACACATCCAAATTCTAGTCACAAATTTGGAGAGTAATTATGACTTCTAAAAAATTATGAGAGATTATTTGGTAGTCTTAGACTATTGTTTCATACTTATCACTTGACACTAGTCAAGTTTTTTTTTTGGGTAAGTAGACACTTGTCAAGTTATCTTCCAAAAAAATTAACAAAATAAATAATCTTATTATTTTTATTAATAAATATTAAATTAGGACATTACATAAATTTATCCTAAAATTACTAAATAATTTTTCCACAACTATCTTATGGTCCAGATTTCATGTTGAACAAGTCAATGAAATTGGTCTGATGTAAAATAGGGTTGGGTCCATGTTTGACGTCGAATATTGAAAAGAGCAATGGTAAGTGCCATGAAATTTTTTTTATAAAAATGATTATGAAAGATTTATAATTCTTAGATTATACTTAAAATAAAATACCACACATTAATCAAGGTAATCTAAGAGTCATAAATTTTTTATGATCAGTTTCATGAAATTTTTTTTATAATTCTTATCTTTTCTCTATTGAAAATGTTTTGTACTATGAAAAATAAATAAATAAATAAAAAGTGTAGTTTCTGTCAGTCCAGTCTTGTGTGTGGACGTGGTCTAGACTCTAATCTAAGGCTTGTTTTGGATAGGAAGTGAAATGTTAATTTTTTAATTTTTTTTTTGATTATTTTTTAGAAAATATGTAAAAAAATAGAGAGTTGATGTCATCCAAAATAAGTTAAAAGTCAAAAAAATATTTTTTAGCCAAGTTTTCAAAATAGGCCTAAATGGACTAGGACAATGCCTAATTAAATGATTTTGTGTAATTGATTAATATGATAGTTTTAATCTCATTATTTTAATATATTTAATTAAAAACATATATATATATATAATATTTTTAAAATTATATTTATTATAATTTTTTTTTAAAAATATGATAAAATTATTTAATTATAATTATCTCATTAATTTATTTTTTTAATGAATAATTTGCACATAGAAAATGTACTACTCAAATTATATTAACTATGTTGGCTTACTCAATTGGAGATTAGTTTATGCCAAAACGCCAAATTTAAAATAGTGCAAGTTGTGTTTAAAATAAATTTAATTTATATATTTTAAATTGTGATGGTATTTATTTTTCTCCAATATATGCTTTACTTGATAATTGGATTGAAACATGTCACCTCACCCATAGAAAAAAAAAATAAAAATTCATAAATAGAATTAGAATGGAAGTTTCCTATCCAATATTAATATTGATTGACTTTAAGATTGGTTTGGAAAAATGATTTTTTTTAGTAAATTTTTAATTAAAATATGAGATAAAAAAATAAAACATTTGAGAATGACTTACCTTCTTACGAAAAAAACATATAAATAAAAACAAAGATTATGAGAAGTGATTTTTAACTTTTTATATAATTTTTTGACTTTTAAATTTCTTGAATAAAAATGTTAAAAATTCTAAATGAATTATCAAATATTCTACACAATACTTATATAGTGTCATGTGAATATTGCTCTTTTTTAGTAACTTATTAACTTTTCACTTTTTTAATAATTTTTTATTTTTTTTAATTATAATAATCTATTACCAAAGACACTACGTGACCATATTCCGAAATTACTAACTAATCAACCCAAAGGGGTCTTGCCAACCCCCTCCAAATTGTTTTTTCGTTTTGTTTTGTTTTTTATTTATTATTATTATTTTTTTTATATATGACAAGAAATAAAGAAAGTAAAAACTGCACCAAAGATTTTTTTTGTAATTTCTTCCACTACTATATATAGCTTTTCTTTTCTTTTGCCCACTCATCTTACTTTACTATCAATGTCATCTAACATTTCCCACTTTAAGCACCATTTTATTTTTTCTTAAATTTTTTATTTCAATGTGTTTTTAGGTGCAAAATAAAATCTTAAAATTTCTCAGATCTCAAGAATCGAGATTCTCATTATATTATGTGTACGGGCAGAGGAATATTCTTCCCATATAATCCTGTTGATCAAGTCTGCGCTCCTCCGTACGTCGTCGCTTTACTTCCTGAAAACACAAACGTGAGCTACCTGGCGGGTGTGTGCCGGATAACTCTCCGATGCCTAAGTCAGCAAAATAGACAAAGACAAAAAGCTCTGTATATTCGAGAATCAAAGTTGTGTTACCTCTCCATAGGTGATGTTATGAACTTTTATAAGTTCCGCGTGGCACAATCCTAATAGGACTCTTATTCCTCTATGTAGAGTCCTCCTAGGATTCATACTCCTGAAAGATAATACTTATCCTTCAACACCCCCCTCACTGCTTAAACCAAGTGAGATGGTTCTACCATAGTCAGATTCTAATAGGATCGAGGTAATCATGGCTATGCTGAGCCGCAGAGTAGGCCGAACTATATTTAGCTCGGTTCTTCTTTTCACTACTCCTTATCTCGGTTTCCCATGTACAAAGAATGGCGTGATTAGACCGAGCTATCGAATAGTAAAGTTCTAACCGGTCTAACCACAATACGCCATGACCGGGCTAACTCTGAGACCGGACTAACTTCAAAGCGTCTTTAGACCGGCCTAACTCCAAGTCTCTTCCGGACCGAACTAACTTCGGGGCTCTGGGACCGGACTAACTTCAAAGCCTTTTTACTCAGCCCTTCGTATTGTGGCCCATGACGGCCCATTTCCCATCTCCGCCCAATTTTCATATAAATTACCCTCTCAATTGTCCCTTAATTCCATCTGCGTAGCATGATAGGGATTTCATGTTTTACCAGCCGAGCTAAGGTTTTTAAGCCTTTCCAGCCGAGCTAAAACCTTTTAGCTTTTCCAGCCAAGCTAAAACTCTTTAGCCTATCCAATCGAGCTAATTCCACATCGGGTTCTGCTTGTTTGGTCAAAACGTCTCTTCAATCACAGCAACTGAATCGCTTCTCATTCCCATGACACGTGGCTCATTTTGATTGGCTAAAGGCAGTTGTCACACCATTTTCGTACTTCGTGTTTTTTGAACAGTCCCGCCAAAAGTTTGAGTTTTTCACCAAAACAAACACTAAGGCTCTTGAATCCATTACCTTACTATTCATTTCTCCTTTCTCTCTCCCTTCTGAGCTCTTATTGTTCTTCGATTTGCACTTGAAGAAGTTGCGTGGTTTTGCTGCCGTTTTTCTTATCTTCAATTTCCTCCTCTTGACCTGGTAAGCTACTCAAACCTGTTCCACTTTTCTTATTTTTGCCCTTGTTTAGTCCATAGCATGCTGTTTTGTGTTTTTTGCAAAACACTTTTTTGCTTTACCTTGTGTTTTCTGGAAAAAACATTATAAGAACCATTTGAATTCACGAAACCCGTAAAACGCCGTTTTTGATCCAAAATCCCAATATAACCGAACTAATAAGTAGTTTATAGTTGACGTTAGACCAGCCTGACTAACTAACCGAACTAGAACTCCATGCTATGCCATTAGTTTCAAGAAATAAAACCTCCTTGTGATTCGACTAGCCGATCTTTTGAACCGTACTAGGTCTATGCAATACTATGTTTGAAAGCCTCAACCACGACCGAGCTATGACTAGGGCTAGACCAACCTTCGTTGTTCAACCGAACTACGAGTGCTGCCCCTAGAGGTTCAACCGGGCTAGAAAAACCCTTGCACGAACTGAGATAACGAGCCCCTTGTATAAACCGAGATAACCAAACCCTTGCTCAAAACCGGGCTAAGACACGTAGCATTTCACATAGCCGAGTTAAGATTTGATATATCTTGCCTTTATTTCTCTTTAGCACGGTCCAACGGTCTGTGCTTAATACCTTTGTTTTTTCACTTTGCAGACTTTAGGTTGGCCAGGCACTCCTTTGAGCGCTCAACCGAGCTACTCAGCCCACTTCTGCGACCGAGCTAATCACAAGTATAATTTATTCATAACTTAAGACAAAAATGGGTAAATATAGGTTTTTAGTAAAAACACCTGGTGGCCTGGCCGAATTCCGAAGGGAGTATAACATTCCTGACGACGTCCATCTCACCTTAGCCGAACAAGATATCATACCTTGGGGTAATCTTGGTTTTGTTCCCTTCACCCTCCTTTCCATTGTAGAAACCGGCCTAAGATTCCCTGTACAGCCCTTACTTTGTGAATTCCTTAGGCAAACTAGGATATGCCCAACTCAGCTTTCCACAAACTCATACCGCATAATAAATGGTATAGCCGAGCTAAACCGCTGCGCTGGTATTAACCTCGGCTTAGCCGAACTCTTTCACCAATATTCTATGGGCTCAAAAGAAGACGAGTGGGTTTATTATTTAAGAATACGACGCTGGCGTGAGAAAATAATAAAGGACACACTGGACAAAGACCTAAACGAGGACGATTTTTTCTGGGTATCTGGCAATTTTGAAGACCACCAAGCCCAGATCCTTGGTGACTGAATAAACTGGAAAAAATGAACCCCCAGTATAATTATCTCGGCTCTTTTGCATGCTTCTCTTTATTTCGGTCTCCTATTTCTGAACCGAACTAACAGTTGCCTTCTTTATGCAGATTCAGCCCACCTTAAGTCATTATTCCGTTACCCCAACCTAGACACACTTCGCGCCGCACTACGATACCTTGAAAGAAGTTGGGCCAAACTACTGAATTTTGAGCCGACGTACAGATATAGCAGCCGACGAAAAGCCAGAGTAACAGATTTTTTGCTAGAGGCTTCTCCTGAACCGGACCCGACCTTGCCACAAATCAACCTGGTCTGAACTACTGCCGAAGAAGAGATGGCAAAGAGGAACATAGTAAGGGCCCTTCTAACTGAAACCAACCGAGCCGAGGTACCACCGCCCAACCAGGCTCAGGAAACCGTGGTGGCCCTTCTATCTCAACAACCCTCCTCATCTCGCCCCAGCAAGCGTGCCCGGACTACCCAAACCGAGCAACGCCTTGTTGATGAAGATGAAACCACTCTTCCACCGAGCCCTCCACCTCAGCCGGAGCGTTCTGACCGGGCTAGCTCCTCTAAGTGGGCTCCAAAAATGTCTTTCCAAAACCGCGCTATCCGTGATGCTGACTTAGTGGTGACTGACAAAGACCATATGCTAGCCTTCAATCTGGCTAAGAGTGTATGTCTGCCCCCTGACATGGAGCATCACAACAATTTGACTGAGCTCAAGGCCATTCGGTCTGCAACGAAATCAATGATCCTGGTAAGCAACCCCTCTGGTCTCTCTAACTTTTCCAACTTTTTGCTCGATTTTGTCATTAGTTTCTTTCCATTCTTCTTTAGGCCATGCAAAAGAGTCAAATTGCCCACAAGCGTGTTTGGAGCTCCGAAAAACAACAAGGCAAGCTATGGCCGAAGTAACTGAAAAAACTGCCGAGCTAGAAGAGGCTAGGAAGCAGCTAGCCGAGCTAAAATCCGAGAACGGTCGTCTGGCCGGTCTTGTTAGCTCGGCTGAAGCAGAAAAACAAAAAGCTGTAGCTGTGATCAAAGACAAATATTTGTGTGAACTTGCTAAACTAGAAGGAAAGAAAAAAGCCGAAATTGAGGAGATGAAGAAGAAGCTGGAGGGTGCTGAGACCCGCGGTTTTAAGGAAGGTGAAGCCCTTTATATTAAGCAATGTGAAGCCGCGAAGGACCTCTTCTTCAAGTGCGGTTGGAGGGCGGCCGTGACTCAGCTTGGTCATTAACCAGAGATCGAAGTCTACAATCCTCCACCATATTTCATACCGGGCTCAATGGCAGAGTATGCTGCGACCGTTCAACAACAATTTCTTGAAGAATCAGATGATGATGACACCGAGCCTAATGACACCCCGGTCGTTACTGATCCAGCCGATCAGTTAGCTCGGGCGGAACCCACGGTGGAAGACCTGACTATTAAGCAACCAGCTGAAACCGTGCTTCCAATAGAGACCATACTTCCGACCGAAACCGAGCTCCCGTCTGAAACTGGTCTTCGGGTTGATGTTGATGCTGATCTTGACGCCGAAATAGATGATCTGTTTAACTGATTTTGTATTTTCTTTTCTTTTCTGCTTTTGGACAATTGTAACCCGGCTGAAGTAATATTCTTCTAAACTAGTTTTCTTTAAATGAACTCTTTTCTCTGTACTTTTGAATTTTGAATGAAGAACCTTTCAACTTTCAGTTCGGTCTACTGCCAGGCTTGCGTTTATTTTGTATTCAGACTAATATTCTCTTGCCGAGATAACTTATCCCGGTATTAACTTTGTATTCTATCTGGCCATACCAGCCAACCGCTTCAGCCTAGATCCTTATCTCAGTTGAAGCCCAATAAGAGTTGTTTTTTCCAGCCAACTACTCGTTAGCCGAAATCCTTACTTCGGCTGAAGAGTACTAAGAGTTGGTTTAATCTAGCCAACCATTCTTTAGCCGATATCCTTACTTCGGCTGAAGAGTAGTAAGAGTTGGTTTAATCCAGCCGACCACTCTTTTAGTCGATATCCTTACTTTGGCTGAAGAGTAGTAAGAGTTGGTTTAATCCAGCCAACCACTCTTTTTGCCGATATCCTTACTTCGGCTAAAGAGTACTAAGAGTTGGTTTAATCCAGCCAACCTCTAAATTGGTTATTCCTGCCAATTTAGAATAAAATGTTTGGTTATTCCGACCAAATGTCCTGCAGCCTGGATCCTTATCCTGGGCTTATGAGGGGTGTTGGTTTTATCAGCCAACCTCTAGATTGGTTTTTCCAGCCAACCTAGAGTAAAGTGTTTGGTTATTCCGATCAAACGTCCTGCAGCCTGGATCCTTATCCTGGGCTTAGGAGGGTACATGGTTATTCCGGCCAACTAACTCATTAATACAATCTCTTACAGAGGGAAACAATTATACTGAAAATAAGCTACTAATTTTATTGAGAAAGGAAAAAATTACACATATTTAAAAGAAAAAGCTAAAAATAAAATAACTTGAGATTGGCAATATTCTATGGCCTGGGAATTGCTTGGCCGTCTTCATCTTCTAATTGTGGGGAGGCCAACTTCCAGTGGGATTCCTGCTTCCATGCCATAGGCTAAAGAGAATGGTGTCTCTCCTGTTGATCGTCGAGGTATGGTGCGGTAAGCCCATAAAACATGAGGAAGTTCCTCATCCCATTTGCCTTTTGCTTTTTCTAACCTTTTTTTTAGTCCATCCAAGATGACCTTGTTTGATGCTTCCGCCTGACCGTTGGCTTGGGGATATGCCGGTGTAGAATTGTAGAACTCTATCTTGTATTCTTCGCAAAAGCTTCTAAAGATTCTGCCATCAAACTGAGTGCCGTTGTCTGAGCCTTTATCGCGATTCTGGGTTGGAACTTGATATCGAATTGTTCCAACTCTACTGCCCACTTCAAGATTCGCCCAGAAAAGTTCGCCCTCTCAAACAAGGCTTTTAATGGGAAAGCTGTGAGGACGACTATGGTATGGGCGTAAAAGTAGTGCGACAACTTCCTTGAAGCCATCATCAAGGTTAAGGCTAGTTTTTCCAGTGGCAAGTACCTTGTTTCGGCGCCCAGCAACGTCTTACTGACATAATAGATGGGCAGATGTTGGATTCCTTCTGCACGGACCAACACTGCGCTAATTGCCTGCTGAGAGACTGCCAGGTACAGGAAGAGTTCTTCTCCAGGTATTGGGGTCACCAGCAGTGGTGGTGAAGACATATATTCTTTTAAGCTTTCCAGAGCGCGGTCGCATTCTTCATCCCACTTGAACTTGGCTTTTAATGCTTGAAAAAATGGTCGTAGTCTATCTGACGACGGCTAATGAATCGGTTGACTGCAGCTGCCATGCCGGTGAGATGCTGCACTTCTTTTACTGAGTTAGGCCTTTCCATATCCTGAATTGCTTTGATCTGGGAGGGGTCTGCCTCAATACCCCGGTTGGTCACTAGGAAGCCCAGGAATTTGCCAAATCCTACACCGAACGCGCACTTGGATGCATTAAGGCGCAACTTGTGCCTCTTCAGAATCTGGAACATCTCACCTAGGTCCCTTAGATGGTCATTCTCGTCCTTGCTCTTGACCACCATGTCGTCGATGTAAGCTTCCATTGGTATGCCTAACAACGGCTCAAACATCTTGGTGACCATTCTCTGAAATGTTGCCCCTGCATTCTTTAGGCCAAAGGGCATGACCTTGTAGTAATACAGTCCTCTTGGAGTTGTAAAGGACGTGGCCTCCTGGTCTGATTCGTACATGGCGATCTGATGGTAGCCTCTGTACGCATCAAGAAAGCTAAGTCGGTTGTGCCTCGCCGTTAGGTCTACCAGTTGATCTATTCGTGGTAGGAGAAAGCTGTCCTTTGGGCAGGCTTTGTTGACTGTTTTATAGTCGACGCAGACACGCCATTTGCCATTCTTTTTTGGCACCACGATTGTATTGAAAATCCATCTGGGGTAGTGCACCTCTCAGATAGCTCCTGCCTCTAGCAGATTTCCCACTTCTTCCGCGCACTATTTCGACGTGGTGGAGTGCCGATCTACGAGTGCACTGAATGATTGGTCTGGCAGATGGGTGGACATTGAGTTGGTGACAGATGAAGTTTGGATCAATGCCTGGCATGTCGTAGGGTGTCCAGGCGAACACTTCGATGTTAGAGATCAAGAATTCCAAGATCTCTAATCTCTCAGTGCTGGACAACGACGAACCGAGCAAAAAGAACTTATCCAGGTTCTTTTCATCTATTCTTACCTCTACCAAGTCTTCTACAGCTTTTTGGTCAGCTGCTTTGCCGACATCTGTGAATAGTTCATTGCTCTCAGGTTCTTCCACCGAATGAACATATCCCTTGGCTGCGCGGCTGTCATTAACTATGACGAAGCATTGTTTGGACATAATTTGATCTCCAAAGACCTCTTCAATTACTCTGGCTTCGTTGGGGAATCGCATTACTTGATAGTAGGATGAAGCTGCTGCTCGCATGGCATGCAGCCATGTTCTTCCCAAGATTATATTGTAAGTGGAAGGGACCTTCAACACCCAAAATTTCACTTGTTTTGTCACGATTCTTGCCCTGACTAGCAGGATAATCTTGCCGACTGGCCATTCTGGCATTGAGTTGAATCCGATCAGGGGGGATACAGCTGGTGCCAGGTCTTTGTCCTCCAATTTCAGTTGTTTGAAGGTGTCGTAGTACATTATTTCACATGAGCTATCTTGGTCTATCAAAATCCGCTTGACGTCGTAATCCTTGATGCGGAGAGTCACGACCAACGCATTGTTGTGAGGACAATATATCCTTTCCAAGTCTCTATCTGAAAAAGAGATGACATTGGTGGCCTCCGTTCTTCCTTTCTTGATTGTGGGTTGTGCACTTAGAACCTCCCTTAAGTGCTCAGCCTTTTTAATCATGCCCCTGAGCTCGCATACGCGCTCAGGTTCGCATATTCCATGAATTACATTTATCACGCCTTGAGGTGGGGCGTCGATTGGCATTCCGTTTGGGTGGTTGTCGTTCTGGGGGGTTGGCTGCGTCCCTCATTCAATGTATTTATCCAGGTGACCGGCTGCCACCAACTCCTCCAAATGCTGTCTCAACGGCATGCAATTTTCAGTGCGGTGCCCATTTTCTTTGTGGAAGCTGCATTGCGATCTTTCGTCGTAGTCTTTCTGTGCTTCTCCTAGCTTAGCTGGCCATCTGACGAAAGGCTCATCACGTATTTCGCTCAGAATCCGATAGATTGGTTTCTTGAATACTGTGGTTATGGCAGTGCGGACTCTCAACCATCTTTTATCCTGGTCCTCTCCGTTGTCTCGCTTGCCGCGTCCGTTTCTACTCGGACGGTCTACGGCGTTGACCTTTGCTGAGGCCTTTTTCTCTGGTATTGCGGTCGTGCCAGATTTTGTTTTGGCACGGGCGCCATCCTCTTCCACCCTGATGTGCTGATGCACTCTTTCTATCAAGGCCTCCATGGTGAGGCGATGTTGTGGTGATTGAGTCCCTTAGTCTGTTCCTGACTGGAAGGCCTCTTTTGTATTGGGCAATGGCGAGATTGGTGGGGCAGTCTCCAATCTGGTAGAATGTCTCCCAGTAGCGACTATTGTAGGATCTTAATGTCTTCTTTTCGCCCATGTCGATAGAGAGTAGCTGGTCAATCTCCACTGGGGTTTTGGTGTTTGTTCTGAACCTTGTGACGAACGCCTTCGCCAATTGCGCCCAGGAGGCTATGCTGCCTTCTGGAAGCTTTTCAAACCAAGTCAAGCCTAGATCACCAAGGCTTGATGGGAAGAGGATACACATCAGAGCCTCGTTTCGCCGATATATCGCCATAACCTGGCGGAAGTGGCTTAGGTGTATGTAGGGGTCCGTTTTTCCCTCGTACGTGGTGAATTTGGGCTGAAGGAAGCCTGAAGGTAGGGGCGCGTTTTCAATTGCCGGGACGAACGGTGAGGTCTATAGCCTCGCTAATGCTTTGTCCGTTGGTTCGTAAACAGGGTGTGGTAATGGCATTCTGACTTCGATGCTTCCATGAGTCCGAGGAGCCAACCGTTGAAGGGCAGAAACTCTGCGAGGGTCGCGCACCCTGGTATCCTCCTTCCATCGTGCCCTCTCTTCTAGCATAGTTCGCAAGTTGGACGATCTAGGCATCTCCGACTTCCTGGATGATGTCTGGTGCGTGCGGGAGGGCCGATAGGTGCTTCCCTCAGTATACGACCTCTCCGTCCTCGTTCTCGCAGACCTGGAGCAACGAGTCCTGGAGGTTCTGGATTGACTATCGCCTGTCTTGAGGCTTCTACTTTCTGCTTGTAATGGTGTGGTATGCCTACCATGGTCTTTTGAGTGGCGAGGGGGCGTCTTGCTTTTGCGCCCCTCTCCTGTCGCCACTTCTTTTCCCTTCATTTGGCGTTTCATAATCTCCATGTTCGCCGCTATCCGTCGTATCAACTCGTCTTGCTCCTTCACGCGGTCCTCCAGATCTTGAGGGTCAATCCTCTGCCTTCGCCTGTCAAGACTTTGTGAACAAGAGTGACGGGGGCTGTTAGTCCGCCTCCTCCCTCTTGCATCCCTCCTGGGATTCTGTCGTTGTGGCTCCAGGTTTGCCATAGGAGGGACAGAAGGTAGGCCTTCGCGCCTTGTACCCCCCTCTGGTGTTTGTCCGTCGATGGCGGACTGCGGTAAATCTTCATTGTGCGCTATTGCTTCTAAAGAGGTAAAGCTTGATCAAGAGGTTTTGTCCTTGTCTGAATTCCCACAGACGGCGTCAATTGTACGGGCAGAGGAATATTCTTCCCGTATAATCCTGTTGATCAAGTCTGCGCTCCTTCGTACGTCGTTGCTTTACTTCCTGAAAACACAAATGTGAGCTACCCGGTGGGTGTGTGCCGGATACCTCTTTGATGCCTAAGTCAGCAAAATAGACAAAGACAAAAAGCTCTGTATATTCGAGAATCAAAGTTGTGTTACCTCTCCATAGGTGATGTTATGAACTTTTATAGGTTCCGCGTGGCACAATCCTAATAGGACTCTTACTCCTCCATGTAGAGTCCTCCTAGGATTTATACTCCTGAAAGATAATACTTATCCTTCAACACCCCCCTCACTGCTCAAACCAAGTGAGATGGTTCTACCATAGTCAGATTCTAATAGGATCGAGGTAATCATGGCTATGCTGAGTCGCAGAGTAGGTCGAACTATATTTAGCTCGGTTCTTCTTTTCACTACTCCTTATCTCGGTTTCCCATGTACAAAGAATGGCGTGATTAGACCGAGCAATCGAATAGTTAAGGTTCTAACCGGTCTAACCACAATACGCCATGACCGGGCTAACTCTAAGACCGGATTAACTTCAAAGCGTCTTTAGACCGGCCTAACTCCAAGTCTCTTCCGGACCGGACTAACTTCAAAGCTTTTTTACTCAGCCCTTCGTATTGTGGCCCATGACAGCCATTGCCCATCTCGGCCCAATTTTCATATAAATTACCCTCTCATTATGTAATTAAAAATACCTT
Source organism: Camellia sinensis (assembly GCF_004153795.1). NCBI lineage: Eukaryota > Viridiplantae > Streptophyta > Magnoliopsida > Ericales > Theaceae > Camellia > Camellia sinensis. The sequence continues at coordinate 1,685,578 of NW_021025486.1, forward strand.
CAGATACTAGAATAAAAAAAAAAAAATGGAAACATTGAGTTAATTTCGGCAATCACAACCATTCTTCAACATTTCTCCATGCGGTGTGTATTTTTCTTATAATCTTAAAAATAACTGTATTTGTAAAACAGGCTTGTAGCTTGAGAATGTTAACATTCATTTGTTGAATACACAATAAAACAAATTTTGTCCAATGTTAAATATTTAAAAGACTTGTATAGGGATGGCAATGGATAACCTACCCTGTGGGTATCCATGGAGACCCAACCCAAATACATGGGTTTTCCCCTCTTTTTCTTATCCATTGGGTAGGGTAGGTGATATTCTTTAAATATCCACAGGGGATGGGTTGGGGATGGGTACCCACTAATTTCCCCATATGTTTTTTTTTTTTTTTTTTAAGATTCACAACTAAAACTAAATATACATTCAATCTTTTTTTTTTATTTATTTGTTGAACACGCAGCTCATTCATTGCATTTGCACACAGATCATACTGAACTCACAGTCCATAACATTGTACCTGACTTGATTTGCACACAGCTTGTACTTTCATTTTGAAACTGAATACATGTGTTCATTCTGAATGCAGGTATCTTTTTGCATTACACGAGGCTATGGTTTGGTCATCGCTAGGGAGTGGTATGCAGAGCTCCCAGAGACCGTTCGTGATCTGGTTGACTAGGCAGGGTTTGGACCGTTCTGCGCGGGGATATCACGTTATCCGGCGAGTAGAACCTTAATGGGGGCGCTTGTGGAGAGATGGTGGGACATCACCAACTCTTTCCACTTCTCTGCTACCGGGGCTATGACGATCACCCCGTTCGACTTTGCGATGTTGACTGGCCATGATGTGGCTGGCCGACCGATCCCCTACGATGTAGACATGGGCGAGTGAGAGGTGGCCTGGATCTACCTGTTGGGAGCTCGCCCACCGATTGACAGATCTTCAAGTAGAGTCAGGTACACCTGGTTCTCCACGCAGTACAGGGGGACTACGCCCGAGACTCTCGAGGAGATAGAGCAGTACGCTCGAGG
>NW_021025486.1:1686640-1734837 GCF_004153795.1 Camellia sinensis
CGTGTTTGGAGCTCCGAAAAAAACAACAAGGCAAAGCTATATTGGCGAAGTAACTGAAAAACTTGCCGAGCTAGAAGAGGCTAGGAAGCAGCTAGCCGAGCTAAAACCGAGAACCGGTCGTCTGGCCGGTCGTTAGGCTCGGCTGAAGCAGAAAAACAAAAAGCTTAGCTGTGATCAAAGACAATTATTTGTGTGAACTTGCCTAAACTAGAAGGAAAAGAAAAAAGCCGAATTGACAGGAGACATGAAGAAGAAGCTGGAGGGTGCTTTTGAGACCCGCGGTTTAAGGAAGGTTGAAGCCTTTATATTAAAGCAATGTGGAAGCCGCGAAGGACCTCTTTCTTCAAGTTGCGTTGGAGGGCGCACTGACTGCAGCTTGGGCATTAACCAGAGATCGAAAGTCTACAATTCCTCCACTCCATATTTCATACCGGGCTCAATGGCAGAGTATGCTGCGACCGTTCACAACATCTGAAGAATCAGATGGAATGATGACACCGAGCCTAATGGACACCCCGGCGTTACTGATCCAGCCGATCAGTTAGCTTCGGGCGGAACCCACGGTTGAAACCTGACTATAAAGCAACCAGTGAAACCGGGCTTCCAATAGGAACCATACTTTCCGACCGAAACCGAGCTCCCGTCTGAAACTGGTCTTCGGGTGATGTTTTGTATGCTGATCTTGAACGCCCGAAATGATATCTGTTAACTGATTTTGATTTTCTTTCTTTTCTGCTTTTGGACAATTGTAACCCGGCTGAAGTTAATATTCTCATAAACTAGTTTTTCTTTAAATGAACTCTTTTCTCTGTACTTCTTGAATTTGAATGAAGAACCTTTCGAACTTTCAGTCGGTCTACTGCCAGGCTTGCGTTTATTTTGTATTCAGACTAATATTCTCTTGCCGAGATAACTTATCCGGATTAACTTTGTTATTCTATCTGGCTCATACCAGCCAACCGCTCAGCTAGATCCTTATCTCAGTTGAAGCCCAAAAAGAGTTGTTTTTCAGACAACTACTCGTTTAGCCGAAATCCTTACTTCGGCTTGATAGTACTAAGAGTTTGGTTTAATCTAGCCAACCATCTTAGCCGAATCCTTACTTCGCTGAAGAAGTAGTAAGAGTTGGTTAATCCAGCCGACACTCTTTAGTCGATATTCCTTACTTTGGCTGAAGAGTAGTAAGAGTTGGTTTATCCAGCCAACACTCTTTTTTGCCGATTATCTCTTTACTTTCGGTAAAGAGTTTACTTTAAGATTTGGTGTTAATCCAAGTCAAACCTCTAAATTGGTTATTCCTTGCCAATTTAGGAAATAAAATGTTTGGTTATTTCCGGGACCAAAATGTCTGGCAGCCTGGATCCTTATGCCTGGGCTTATGAGGGGTGTTGGTTTTAGAATCAGCCCAACCTCATAGATTGGTTTTTCCAAGCCACTATGAAGTAAATTTTGGTTATCCTTCGATCAAACGTCCTGCAGCTGGATACTTATCTGGCTTAGGAGGTACATGGTTAATCCGGCCCAACTACTCATAATACATATTCTCTTTACAGTAGGGAACAATTATTACTGAAAATAAGCCTACTAATTAGTTAATTGAGAGAAAGTGAAAAATTACCTACATATATTTAAAAGGTTAAAAAGCTAAAAATAAAATAACTTGAGATTGGCTAATAATTCTAGTGGCCTGGGAATTGTCTTGGCCGCTTCATCTTTCTAATTGTGGGGAGGGCCAACTTCCAGTGGGATTCTCTGCTTCCATCCATAAGGCTCTAAAGAGAATGTGTCTCTCCTGTTGAGCTTGCTGAGTATTGGTGTCGGTAAGCCCAATAAAACATGAGGAAGTTCCTCATCCATTTGCCTTTTGCTTTTTCTAACCTTTTTTTTAGTCCATCCAAGATGACCTTGTTTGATGCTTCCGCCTGACCGTTGGCTTGGGATATGCCGTGTGTTAGAATTGTAGAACTCTATCTTGTATTCTTCGGAAAAGCTTCTAAAGATTCTGCCATCAAACTGAGTGCCTGTCTGAGCCTTTATCGCGATTCTGGGTTGGAACTTGATATCGAATTGTTTCAACTCTACTGCCCACTTCAAGATTCGCCCAGAAAAGTTCGCCCCTCTCAAACAAGGCTTTTAATGGGGAAAGCTGTGAGGACGACTATGGTATGAGGCGAGTTAAAAGTAGTGCGACAACTTTCCTTGAAGCCATCATCAAGTAAGGGCTAGTTTTTCCAGTGGCAAGTACCTTGGTTCGGCGCCCAGCAACGTCTTACTGACATAAATAGATGGGCAGATGTTGGATTCCTTCTGCACGACCAACACTGCGCTAATTGCTGCTGAGAGAACTGCCAGTACAGGAAGAGTTCTTTCCAGGTATTGGGGTCACCAGCAGTGGTGGTGAAGACATATATTCTTTAAGTTTCCAGAGCGCGGTCGCATCTTCATCCCATGAACTTGCTTTTAATGCCTGAAAAAATGGTCGTAGTCTATCTGACGACGGCTAATGAATCGGTTGACTGCAGCGCCATGCCGGTGAGATGCTGCACTTCTTTTACTGAGTTAGCCTTTCCATATCCTGAATTGCTTTGATCTGGGAGGGGTCTGCCTCAATACCCGGTTGGTCACTAGGAAGCCCAGGAATTTGCCAAATCCTACCAGAACGCGCACTTGGATGCATTTAAGGCGCAACTTGTGCCTCTTCAGAATCTGGAAACATCTCACCTAGGTCCCTTAGATGGTCATTCTCGTCTTGCTCTTGACCACCATGTCGTCGATGTAAGCTTCCATTGTATGCCTAACAACGGCTCAAACATCTTGTGACCATTCTCTGAAATGTTGCCGCCTGCATTCTTTAGCCAAAGGCAGACCTTGTTAGTAATACAGTCCTCTTGGAAGTTTAAAGGACGTGCCTCCTGGTCTGATTCGTACATGGCGATCTATGGTAGCCTCTGTACGCATTCAAAAGCTAAGTCGGTTGTGCCTCGCCGTTAGGTTACCAGTTGATCTATTCGTGGTAGGAGAAAGCTGTCCTTTGGGCAGGCTTTGTTGACTGTTTTATAGTGAACGCAGACACGCCATTGCATTCTTTTTTGGCACCACGATTGTTTGAAAATCCATCTGGGGTAGTGCACCTCTCAGATAGCTCCTGCTCTAGCAGATTTTCCCACTTCTTCCGCGCACTATTTCGACGTGGTGGAGTGCGCATCTACGAGTGCACTGAATGATTGGTCTGGCAGATGGGTGACATTGAGTTGGTGACAAGATGAAGTTTGGATCAATGCCTGGCATGTCGTAGGTGTGTCCAGGCGAACACTTCGATGTTAGAGATCAAGAATTCCAAGATCTCTAATCTCTCAGTGCTGGACAACGACGAACCGAGCAAGAAAGAACTTATCCAGGTTCTTTCATCTATTCTTACCTCTACAAGTCTTCTACAGCTTTTTGGTCAGCTGCTTTGCCGACATCTGTGAATAGTTCATTGCTCTCAGGTTCTTCCACCGAATGAAACATATCCCTTGGCTGCGCGGCTGTCATTAACTATGACGAAGCATTTGTTTGGACATAATTTGATCTCCAAAGACCTCTTCAATTACTCTGGCTTCGTTGGGGAATCGCATACTTGATAGTAGATGAAGCTGCTGCTCGATGGCATGCAGCCATGTTCTTCCCAAGATTATATTGTAAGTGGAAGGACCTTACACACCCAAAATTTCAGTGTTTGTCACGATTCTTGCCCTGACTAGCAGGATAATCTTGCCGACTGGCCATCTGGCATTGAGTTGAATCCGATCAGGGGGGATACAGCTGGTGCCAGGTCTTTGTCCTCCAATTTCAGTTGTTTAAGGTGTCGTAGTACATTATTTCAACTGAGCTATCTGTGGTCTATCAAAATCCGCTTGACGTCGTAATCCTTGGACGGAGAGTCAGACCAACGCATTGTTGTGAGGACAATATATCCTTTCCAAGTCTCATTCTGAAAAAGAGATGACATTGGTGGCCTCCGTTCTTCTTCTTGATTGTGGGTTGTGCACTTAGAACCTCCCTTAAGTGCTCAGCCTTTTTAATCATTGCCCCTGAGCTCGCATACGCGCTCAGGTTCGCATATTCCATGAATTACATTTATCACGCCTTGAGGTGGTGGCGTCGATTGGCATTTCCGTTTGGGGTTTGTCGTTCTGGGGGTTGGCTGCGTCCCTCATTCAATGTATTTATCCAGGTGACCGGCTGCCACCAACTCCTCCAAATGCTGTCTCAACGGCATGCAATTTTCAGTGCGGTGCCCATTTTCTTTGTGGAAGCTGCATTGCGATCTTTCGTCGTAGTCTTTCTGTTCTTCTCCTAGCTTAGCTGGCCATCTGACGAAAAGGCTCATCACGTATTTCGCTCAGAATCCGATAGATTGGTTTCTTGAATACTGTGGTTATGGCAGTGCGGACTCTCACCATCTTTTATCCTGGTCCTCTCCGTTGTCTCGCTTGCCGCGTCCGTTTCTACTCGGACGGTCTACGGCGTTGACCTTTGCTGAGGCCTTTTTCTCTGGTATTGCGGTCGTGCCAGATTTTGTTTTGGCACGGGCGCCATCCTCTTCCCACCCTGATGTGCTTATGCACTCTTTCCATCAAGGCCTCCATGGTGAGGGCGATGTTGTGTGTGATTGAGTCCCTTAGTCTGTTCCTGACTGGAAGGCCTCTTTTGTATTGGGCAATGGCGAGATTGGTGGGCAGTCTCCAATCTGGTAGAATGTTCTCCAGTAGCGACTATTGTAGGATCTTAATGTCTTCTTTTCGCCATGTCGATAGAGAGTAGTGGTCAATCTCCACTGGGTTTTGGTGTTTGTTCTGAACCTTGTGACGAACGCCTTCGCCAATTGCGCCAGGAGGCTATGCTGCCTTCTGGAAGCTTTTCAAACCAAGTCAAGCCTAGATCACCAAGGCTTGATGGGAAGAGGATACACATCAGAGCCTCGTTTTCGCCGATATATCGCCATTAACCTGGCGGAAGTGGCTAGTGTATGTAGGGTCCGTTTTTCCTCGTACGTGGTGAATTTGGCTGAAGGAAGCCTGAAGTAGGGGCGCGTTTTCAATTGCCGGGACGAACGGTGAGGTCTATAGCCTCGCTAATGCTTTGTCCGTTGGTTCGTAAACGAGGTGTGGTAATTGCATTCTGACTTCGATGCTTCCATGAGTCCGAGGAGCCAACCGTTGAAGGGCAGAAACTCTGCGAGGGTCGCGCACCCTGGTATCCTCCTTCCATCGTGCCCTCTCTTCTAGCATAGTTCGCAAGTTGGACGATCTAGGCATCTCCGACTTCCTGGATGATTTCTGGTGCGTGCGGGAGGGCCGATAGGTGCTTCCCTCAGTATACGACCTCTCCGTCCTCTTTCTCGCAACACTGGAGCAACGAGTCCTGGAGGTTCTGGATTGACTATCGCCTGTCTTGAGCTTCTACTTTTGCTTGTAATGGTGTGGTATGCCTACCATGGTCTTTTGAGTGGCGAGGGGCGTCTTGCTTTTGCGCCCCTCTCCTGTCGCCACTTCTTTTCCCTTCATTTGGCGTTTCATAATCTCCAGTTTCGCCGCTATCCGTCGTATCAACTCGTCTTGCTCCTTCACGCGGTCCTCCAGATCTTGAGGGTCAATCCTCTGCCTTCGCCTGGCAAGACTTGTGAACAAGAGTGACGGGGGCTGTTAGTCCGCCTCCTCCCTCTTGCATCCCTCCTGGGATTCTGTCGTTGTGGCTCCAGGTTTGCCATAGGAGGGACAGAGGTAGGCCTTCGCGCCTTGTACCCCTCTGGTGTTTGTCCGTCGATGGCGGACTGCGGTAAATCTTCATTGTGCGCTATTGCTTCTAAAGAGTAAAGCTTGATCAAGAGGTTTTGTCCTGTCTGAATTCCCACAGACGGCGTCAATTGTACGGGCAGAGGAATATTCTTCCCGTATAATCCTGTTGATCAAGTCTGCCGCTCCTTCGTACGTCGTTGCTTTACTTCCTGAAAACACAAATGTGAGGCTACCCGGTGGGTGTGTGCCGGATACCTCTTTGATGCCTAAGTCAGCAAAATAGACAAAGACAAAAAGCTCTGTATATTCGAGAATCAAAGTTGTGTTACCTCTCCATAGGTGATGTTATGAAAACTTTTATGAGTTCCGCGTGGCACAATCCTAATAGGACTCTTACTCCTCCATGTAGAGTCCTCCTAGGATTTATACTCTGAAAGATAATAACTTATCCTCAACACCCCCCTCACTGCTCAAACCAGAGAGAATGGTTTCTACCATAGTCAGATTCTAATAGGATCGAGGTAATCATGGCTATGCTGAGTCGCAGAGTAGGTCGAACTATATTTAGCTCGGTTCTTCTTTTCACTACTCCTTTACTCGGTTTCCCATGTACAAAGAATGGGTGATTAGACCGAGCAATCGAATAGTTAAGGTTCTAACCGGTCTAACCACAATACGCCATGACGCGGCTAACTCTAAGACCGGATTTACTTCAAAGCGTCTTTAGACGGCCTAATCCAAGTCTCTTCGGACCGGACTAACTTCAAAGCTTTTTACTCAGCCCTTCGTATTGTGGCCCATGACAGCCATTGCCCATCTCGGCCCAATTTTTCATATAAATTACCCTCTCATTATGTAATTAAAATACCTTCAGATACTAGAATAAAAAAAAAAAAAAAGGAAACATTGAGTTAATTTCGGCAATCAACAACCATTCTTTAACATTTCTCCATGCGGTGTGTATTTTTCTTTATAATCTTAAAAATAACTGTATTGTAAAACAGGCTTGTAGCTTGAGAATGTTAACATTCATTTGTTGAATACACAATAAAACAAATTTTGTCCAAGTTTAATATTAAAAGACTTGTATAGGGATGGCAATGGATAACTACCTGTGGTATCCATGGAGACCCAACCCAAATACATGGGTTTTCCCCTCTTTTTCTATTCCATTGGGTAGGGTAGGTATTTTCTTTAAATATCCACAGGGGATGGGTGGGGATTGGGTACCCAACTAATTCCCCATATGTTTTTTTTTTTTTTTTTTTTTTTTTTTTTTTTTTTAAGATTCACAGCTAAAATAAATATACATTCAATCTTTTTTTTTTATTTATTTATTTTTTCAGGTTCACAACCTTTTTTTTTTTTTTTTTTTTTTTAAGATCCACAACCAAAGCTAAATATACCTCCAATCTTTTTTTTATTTATTTTTAAGGTTCACAACCATTTTTTTTTTTTAATTTAAGATTCACAACAAAAGCTAAATATACATTTAATTTTTTTTCCTTTTTTAATTTTTTTTAAGGTTGACAACCATTTTTTTAATTTTTTTTTTTAAGATTCACAACCAAAGCTTAAATATATATTTAATTTTTTTTTAAATTTTTTTTAAGGTTCAAACCATTTTTTTTTTTTTTTTTTTGAGATTCACAACCAAAGCTATACATCAATCTTATTTTATTTTATTTGGCTCAACAATAAAATCAAATACACATTAATAACATTGTCACATTATTCTGTTCAAATTTTATGCATATCTAGAATTTTTAAATTTATTTAAAAAAAATTAAGGACATATGTCTAGTGTATGTTTTCGGTTTGCTTTTCTATGTTATTTTATTTTGTTGTGTATTGTAATTTTCAGAATGGTTTGCTTTGTTCTGAAAATTCAATTAACGAGTATGAATCTATTGTTTTATTGTTATCACACAATTTATACAACATATATATATATATATATATATGAATGATTTGAAAATAAGGAAATTTAGAGAATCAAACAAGCATGAGTTGTTATTGGTTAGAAATGATGGTACATAGATTATTTTGCTAGAAAAATAAAAAGGGGATACAAAGTCATACTAAATAATTTTTTTTTAAATTAAAAGAATTTTCTTAGTTATGAACAGATTTAACTGAAATCAGCTTGTTTCCCAATGTTATGCTTCATTTATTTAGATAGAAAAATATTTTTAATGAAAAAATTTTTTATAAAAAAATTCAAAATATATTTTTTTATATTGGTGGTGGTGGTGATGGAACGAAGGTGAAAGTAGAAATTGTTACATAGTGGTGGGGTGATGGCGGCAGTGATGATGGTAGTGGCTATGGTGATGGTAGTGTGACAGTGAAAGTGAGAATAGTGGTGATGGTGTTTGAAATTAGTAAAAATTTAATTGAAAAAAACATTTTTTGTTTTTTAAAAGTGACAAACAACAAAATTCGTGGGGGACTAAAGGAAGAAGATGGAGGATGGATTGGTGTGGTAATGCATAGATATCTTAAAATGAGTGGTTCAGATTTGTTAAAGGATATATTAGATTTTGGATAAATTAAAATGAATTGTTCAAAATTTGCTAAGAGAAAGATGATTTAATGTCTAAATTGTCCGTGGCTAACAATTCCTTGTTTATGCCCTGATGCAATTTAATATGAGTCTTATAACACTTTCTTCAAACAAACTTTTTGATTTTCTCAAAAATATATATTGATTATTATAAAATAACTTTTTAATTAATTAATTAATGTGTATTTGATTTGTTGTTGAACCAAATAAAATAAAAATAAGATTGAATGTATATTTAGCTTTTGTTGTGAACCTTAAAAAATAAAAAATAAAATAAAAAAATAAAGTTTAACATTAAATATATTAAAAAAGAAAGAAAAAAGATTGAAGGTATATTTAGCTAAAACCTTTATAAAAAAAAGACAAAAGAAAAAAAGAAGGTTGTTAACATTAAATATATTAAAAAAGAAAGAAAAAAAGATGAAGGTATATTTAACTTTTGTTGTGAACCTTAAATAAAAAATAAAAAAATAAAAAAAAACTGTTAACATTAAATAATTAAAAAAGAAAAAAAAAAGATTGAAGTATATTGTATATTAAAAAAGTACACCAAAACAATTGAGTGTTGCCACTAGGGGTTATTTAACTTTTGTGTAAACCTTAAAAAAAAAATAATAAATAAATAAATAAAATTTGTTAACATTAAATATATTAAAAAATAAGAAAAAAAGATTGAAGGTATATTTTAACTTTTTGTGAACCTTAAAAAAAATAAAAAATAAAAAATAAAAAAAAATTGTTAACATTAAATATATTTAAAAAGAAAGAAAAAAGATTGGAAGTGATATCTTAGTTTTTTGTGAACCTAAAAAAAAAAAAAAAAAAAAAAAAAAAAAAAAAAATGGTTGTTAACATTAAATATAAAAAATAAAAATGGGGATTAAAGTGGGTTGGGGAAAATCCATACCCATTAAAAAATGGGGAGGGTGGTACCCATGGGGAATGGGGAATGGAGAATGGGGAAAATTTATTATAGGGGAATGGGGATGGGGAATTAATATCCACCCCATTGCCATTCCTAGACTTGTATACAATTACCGTTCATTTTGTTAGAATCTAGATTAAGTTAACCAAACTAGAGATCAAAAGCCGATTACTTGCCAATTTTAAAAATTATGTCTTCAATTAACAAAAATCAAGTTAACAACAATATTGATAACATTACACACACAAAAAAATTATTCAGAAAATTAAATAAGTGGATCAAGTTAACAACAATATTGATGATTATGTCATCGAAGAAATACTCTACACCAATAAGCATTTCTCTTGGCCAATTCCATGGTCTATGATTTTGAAAATGCTTGTCCAATTCCTCTGCATAATTTTAGCATTGAGGGAACTCCATACAACTATAGTCTTAGCTATGTCGATCTCTTCTTCTACAATTGTACAATTGTTCAACGTATCCTATTAAAGAACCGACGTATCGAGTTGATTGTGCAAGCAATGCTACCGATTTATCATTTGTTGTTTTTCACAAGGAGGTTTTGGAGTATGGGAATTATTCGATTGACTCGTGCAATTCTTGAGTGAATGCGCCTGTGAAGAGTGGAGATATAAAGACATCGTTGCAAATGAATTTCACTGATGTTTTGAGAAGAGGGTTGTTTTGCAATGGAGTGAATATTATTGTAGTGATCGCAAGAGAAGTGGAGGGAACTGTGGTTCTATTAATAACAAATTTACCTGTCTTCGCTCCAATAAATAACCTTCCAAAACATGTGACTACGGCAAGCCTAGTGAAACTTAGTCCTTTTTATCATTTTTTCTGGTCAGACTATGTTTCACTATCTTCTCTAAAATCAATTGGTGTTTAAAAAATAATTCACTTATATTTTTTATGACATTCATCTAGATCCGTCCATGGTCCGCATGCTTGTTTTTAGAGTGGTTGTAGTCCATGGTCCAACATTTTTCAATTATTTCTTTCTTTCTTGGTGCAAATTTTAGTCTTAGAAACAAGAACTTGTATCCATAATCTTGTTTCCATTCGCTCTTTCTTTCTTCTTTCTTTTATATATATAAGTAAATTTTTACAAGTAGACCATTAAAATGGAAATTAGGGTAGAGATTACATCAGAATTCTCATATATTTCACAATTAGAGTTTGCATTGTTATAATATTTGCGCTAATGATTTCTCATGTTTTATGATTATCTACAGAGCATAATGAAGGTTCGCCGCCAATAACACGTGGTATAGGTAAATATGCCCCTTCCATCTTCTATTGTTTTCCATTTTGGTATGAAATCGATCACAAAATTAAATATAAAATATATATAAGTGAACAATATTTTTTTAAAAAATGAATACTAGGATTTACATTTAAAAAATTATAAGAAAAATTGTACTTGTGATTCTTATAATTTATATCTTATGCCAATCTAGATATATAGTTTCTATTATATCAATCTTGTCTTTAATTTTGACATTTTGTGAAATTAGACAAATTGATAACATCCATTAAGAATTAGACAAAAAGCAAGGGTAAAATGATATTTTCAAAAGGAAATGGACAAATTTAAAATTAACAATAACTCTCCAATCATTTTGAAAATAGTGAATGAATTATTTTATCTATTGATCAATTTAATTTCTAAAGAGATATTATCAATTGTACTAAACTGACATAACGTGAAAAATTGAAAAGTAAAATCAATATAATTAGAAAACCAATGGCCAAATTGTCCAAAATTATATTCATTAATATAGATTTACTAATACTGAAAACACATAATTAAAATATAGAATGAATCATTTATAATATAGAATGGATCATATAAAGTGTAATGGTAGGTTGAGATTTAATATGAATGTGAATCGTTCTATAATTGAGTTTATCTCAGTCTTTCATTACACTTTCTATAAACTATTCTATGATTTATTTTGTATTGTTCGCACTGTTAATATAAATTTATCCTAAAATTACTAAATAAATTTTCCACAACTATCTTATGGTCCAGATTTAATGTTGAACAAGCCAATGAAATTGGTCTGACGTAAAATAGGGTTGGGTCCACGTTTGACGTTGAATATTGAAAATGTTTTGTACTATGAAAAATAAATAAATAAATAAAAAGTGTAGTTTCTCTCAGTCTAGTCTTGTGTGTGGGCGTAGTCTAAACTCTAATGGCTGGTTTTGCAAAAATAAGTTAAAAAGTTAATTTTTTGATATTTTTTAGATTTTTTTTTTTTAAAAATGTGAAATAATAAAGAGACGATATGATCCAAAATAGATTAAGAGTCAAAAAATAATTTTTAATCAAATTTCCAAAATAGGTCTAAGTCGACTAGGACAAAGCCTAATTTAAATAATTTTGTGTAATGGATTAATATGATAGTTTTAATCTCATTATTTTAATATATTTAATGAGAAACATATATATAAATTTTTCAAACCACATCGGGTAATCTATACTTTAAGCAAATCTCAGGAGATGTATTTGTAATTTATCCAAAAAATATGATAAAATTATTTAATTATAATTATCTCATTAATTTATTTTTTTAATGAATAATTTGCACATAGAAAATGTACTACTCAAATTATATTAACTATGTGGGCTTACTCAATTGGAGATTAGTTTATGCCAAAAATACAAATTTAAAATAGTGTAAGTTGTGTTTAAAATAAATTTAATTTATATATTTAAAATTTTGATAGTATTTTTTTTCTCTCGAATATATAGTATTGATATAACTAATTGCTTTACTTGATAATTGGATTGAAACATGTCACCTCACCCATAGAAAAAATAAAAATTCATAGAATTAGAAAGGAAGTTTCCTACCCAATATTAATATAGATTGACTTTAAGATTGGTTTGGAAAAATGATTTTTTTAGTGACTTTCTAGTTAAAATATGGGATGAAAAAAATAAAATATTTGAGAGTGACTTACCTTCTTACGAAAAAACATATAAAAAAAATAAAGATTACGAGAAGTAATTTTTAACTTTTTTATATAATTTTCTTGACTTTTAAATTTCTTGAATAAATATGTTAAAAATTTTAAATGAATTATCAAATATTCTACACAATATTCATATAGTGTCACCATCATGTGAATATTACTCTTTTTTAATAACTTAATAATTTTTAACTTTCTAATAATCTATTACGAAAGATATCACGGACCATAATCCGAAATTACCACCAATCACCCCACCAAAGGGGTCTTACCAACTCCCTCCTAATTGTGTTTTTTTGTTTTTTTAATGATAAGAAATAAAGAAAGTAAAAACTGCACGAAAGATTTTATTTTATTTTTTTCAATCTTTCTTCCACTACCATAGCTTTTCTTTTCTTTTGCCCACGCATCTCACTTTACTATTATCTAACATTTCCCACTTTGAGCACCATATTATTTTTTCTTAAATTTTTTTATTTCAATGTGTTTTTAGGTGCAAAATAAAATCTTAAAATTTCTCAGATCTCAAGAATCGAGATTCTTATTATATTATGTAATTAAAAATACCTTCAGATACTAGAATATATATATATAAAAAAAAAAATGGGAACATAGAGTTAATTTGGACAACCACATCCATTAGCTATAATGCTTTCTAGTCATTCTTCAACATTTCTCTATGCGGTGTGTATTTTTATTATAATCTTAAAAATAACTGTATTAATAAAAGAGAGATTTTTTTTTTATTCAAATAAAAGTGAGACATTATATATTATATTACTGATACTAATTTCTAAGTTTTAATAGTCCAAATACTCAATTAGGCCATGGTTGCATTAGTTTATAAACGCTTTGATTTTTTGTTGGGATATGCTATATAGTCTATGTTTATTATTTGTTCAATTTAAAAGTTCTTGTATATGAATTATTTATAAAAAAATAAATAAATTTGATAATTTTTGTAATATGATTTTATAATTTGATTTTGTAATAAATAAATAGTACATATAATTTTAAAAATATAAAATAAAATAAATCTGATGTGGCTATATACTTATAATTATTTTGTTATAAATAATTTAAAAAAAAAAAAACAATTGGTCGTTCAACCCTGTGTAGATTACTCATAATACTTGGGAAAAGGGGTGCCTGCTGGAAAAACTAAAAAAAAAAAAAAAAAACAATTAGTTGTTATACCCATGTTATGTAGATTACACTACTTGCGTGTACGTGTCTCCGTCACCATTGTGTCATCCTCACATTACATTTCACTTTCAATGCATGTGAAATTGGGAAAAATGTTGATCACCATTCCACATCTTGTTATCGCTTAATAAAAAAATTATAAAAAAATTATTTTATTTTATACAAATCTAATAATAGTATAATTTTTGTTGTAAATTGAGATTGTTCGGTGACTTAGCCATTAAACTATCACCTACTGACAATTTTTTTTATTATAAATTTTTATTGTCAAAAGTTTTAATTTTTTTTAAATTTTATTAAATAAGATTTTATTTTACTATTTAATCTAAAATTTTTAAAAATCTTAAACTACTATTATGCCACCATGTGATATCACTGTAATATTTTTTTTTATGAAAATGATCTTTTGGAAAGTTCCTCTCTTTTCCACACGCTTTCGGTCACCACCATCTTTCCACTTACCAATCATTACACTCTCATGTCATTTTTTTTCCCACACAAGTCCCACTTTGGTCTCCCAATGTTCTCTTGCTCAAAATTACATAAAAAATTTATTTTTGATTTCAGTTTTTTAAATTTAGTTTTTTGAAAATTAAATTTTTTATGTTTTGTATTTTTTTTAGTTAAATTTTTTAAAATTTTAAGTAATTTTTTTACTTTTTTAGATACATCTTACTTAGATGTATCTAAATAGTAAAATATTTGTGAAAAATATTTTAAAAATTAATAAATACACAGAAATATAAAAAATGTACTATTTTTTATATTTTTTTCGTATTTTTTGGTATTTAATATATTTTTTAAAGATTGTTTTCACAAATATTATACATTTTAAGTATATTTATGTTAGGTGTGTCTAAAACTTAAAAAAATTACTTAAAATATTAAAAAAAATCATTGAAAGCATTAAAATACGAAAAATAAAAAAGTAGATTTTTTTGAAAACTATTTTCGAAAAACCAGAACTAGACAAGTTGATTGTTTGTCTCATATACATTTTTTGCTAATTGAATAACAGATTGTTCTTAATGGGAGTTAAATCTGAGATCTAGACAGAGTAATACCCTTAGGGTGTGTTTGATTGGGGGGATTAGGAGGGGGGACTATCCACTATTTGGATTGTTATCCAAATAGTGCACCTTATCCGTCGTTTGATTTTTTTTTAGTCCGGCGGACTCCATGTCCGGCCGGACTCCATGTCCCCCATATGGGGGACTATCCTGTCCTGGGGGGGAGGGGGTGGGACAGAAAGTGGGGGACTAATCACTGTTTGGATTATATGCGAAAATGACCATTTTGACCCTCTACTATTTAATTATGTATTATATTTAATAAAATTCAATAAAATTTAAATGTCTCAATTTAAAAATAAAATAATTTTATTTAACTTTTTATTAATGTTTTATTTATTTAATTTTTTAAAATAATTTTTTATAGATATTTTATTGATGTTTTATTTTAAAATTTTGTTTATGTTTTATTTAATTTCATTATTTAAATTTAATAGATGTTTTAATAGATGTTTTATTTAAACAATTAAATGTTTAATTTCAACAATAAATAATTTCATTTATTTAAATTATGTTTTATCTAAACATTTGTACATCAACATGTTTATTAAATTATTTCAACATCTGTACATCAACATGTATATTTATTTAACATCTATTAAATTATGTTTTAATACATCAACATTTGATTACATCTACATTTGTTAATTGTTAATTACATCAACATTTGTTAATTGTTTAAACATAATCTATACATCAACATTTATTTAATTGTTAATTGTTAATTGTTTAAACATAATCTATACATCAACATTTATTTAATTGTTAATTGTTAATTGTTTAAACATAATCTATACATCAACATTTATTTAATTGTTAATTGTTAATTGTTTAAACATAATCTATACATCAACATTTATTTAATTGTTAATTGTTAATTGTTTAAACATAATCTATACATCAACATTTATTTAATTGTTAATTGTTAATTGTTTAAACATAATCTATACTAATCGGATATTTGGGTCGATTTACGCGCATCTGGACTAATCTTAGGACTCACACAAAGCGTTCCTTTACGTGGATTGAACAAATCTCGAGTAAAACTCGCAGACATGATCCCAAGTAACGGATTGCTCCTAATGAGGTTGAACTTGAGATTTACAAGAGTACACCCCAGAACCCTAAGTTGCACTCACAAGACTAATCCCTTAGAGTTTGTCTCATATATAGATATAATAATTTTAAATAATAATATTAAAATACATATCGATATTAGTAATACAGTTAAATATTGATCTGTATTGGACATTATTAGTTGGTGTGACAATATCACAAGTTAAAGATACTAATATGTATAGGCTGATATTTAAGACTTATATATATATATATATATATATATCATTTTTGGGATATTGACCACATTTTTTTTAATCCCAATTTGCATTTTATGAGTTGGTCTAGTACAAGAAGTTATAGGAAAAAGTATATTACAGTTTATTTAATTTGTGTGCTTAGTTATGTTTCTATTAAGAAACCAAAAAATAAATAAATAAAAGAATTGGCTTAAATTAATGTTTGGGTTTGTTGGGTTCACTACAGATCTCATTTTAATTATATGAATAATTCATTTTATAAAATTCTACATGTATATTATTTATTGAAAAAATTATATTAATTTCATAATTGTAACGTTTTTATTTTATCACGTTTGTTTAAAAAAAATAAATGACATGTATATTTTTAAAAATAGACCATCTAATTTTTTATGATAAATGTGATAAAATAAAAAAATTACATTATCAAATTATTTTTATGGATAATATATACGGAGAATCTACAAAATAAATAGTTTAAATTATTGAAACGAGACCTATGATAAGCGTCAAGAGCATGAACCTGATGGTCACGTTCAAATTACCAGTTCAAAAAAACAAAAAAAATTGAATTTAAGAAAAACTTAATCCATAAATAAGAAGACTAAAACAAATGACTTGATTTTTGTTTTTGTTTTCTACTCAAAATATTTGGTTTATTTTTTATGACTTCCATGAACTACAGTGGATAATTCAAATGTTCGAATCTTCTTCAAACTTACTAACAACCAGTTAAAGTTACCAGAGCTTTCAAATATTCTATTTGAATTTTCCCATTATTCGGATATTTTGGTCTTTTCAGTGAGAACAATGCTAGGGATTAAAAGAGTTGCATCAAAAGCTGTCAAAAAAAATTGTGCAGCTCAGATTCATTCTGGTGTAGTTTACATAATATTAAATTTAAATTTATTTTACATATTTTGAGTATTCTAATTTTTTTAAAAAAAATTAATTCTACTATTACCAAATAACAAATTATCTATTTGATAGACTGCATTTTACAGTAATCTTTTAATGACTAGAAATTTGAATATTGGCAATTATTAAATCTTCAAGCAACTGTAGAATGTTAACATTCTTTTGTTGAATATACAATAAAACAAATTTTGTCCTATGTTAAATATTTAAAGATTTGTATACAATCACCATTCATTTTGTTAGAGGGACAATTTGATAACTTGCTAAAAAAGCCGATTACTTGCCAATTTTAAAAATTATGTCTTCAATTAACAAAAATCAAGTTAACAACAACATTGATAACATCACAAAAAAATTACTCAGAAAATTAAGCCTTTGGCATGTCAAACTTTTTGATTTTTTTTGCTATTTTAGTAACAAAAAAGACAAAATAAACTAAAAAGTTAATAACACAAAACGTCACATCCAAATCATAATCATTTTATTTTTTCTCTTACAAAAGTCGAAAAAGACAAAATGTCTATCCCAAACAAGACTTTTTAGCCCCAGATTAAAATAGCTAAAAAGTTATAAAGCCAACTCGCATCCTAAACGAACCCTAAATAAGTGGATCGTATTTATTTTTTGATGTGACTATACCCCATTATTGAATTTCACCATACATTTTTTTTAAAAAGAATTTTCATAATATTTGTGTGGGTGATTGTCTGATCATACTGCCTGACTCAGTATTCAGTTGGAGAATACTGGCAGAATAGATGACACCTGACTAATCTGTAACAGAAAGAGAAGATTCCAGCGGTGGTTCGTCCACCCGGGGGCACTCCGACGATCAAGTCAGTATATCTCTCAAAGATAATCAATAGTGCAAATCTCACTGTTCAAAATATAAATTGCGTAGACCCACGGGAGTGCCTCTCTTTTATAATTAACTCAATCCTTGTCCCACTAGAAGCCTGACCTCTATGGACTCCTGTTCAGTATATACTTTGGACTCTTCAAGAGATAAGGATAGATTCCCTAA
This sequence comes from Camellia sinensis, assembly GCF_004153795.1. Lineage (NCBI taxonomy): Eukaryota > Viridiplantae > Streptophyta > Magnoliopsida > Ericales > Theaceae > Camellia > Camellia sinensis. Next base: position 1,704,434 of record NW_021025486.1, read on the forward strand.
GAACATTATCCTTATCCATCTTGAAGTCTTCCATCATTCTAGGACTCTTGTCCTTTATCCACTTATCTCGGACTCCGATATCTTCGGAGATAACCTCAGCTTAACCAAGATCACCTCGGCGACATGACCTGGATACGTGGCACCTCGGCTGACACGTCAGCGTCACCTTGCCACGTGTCGGTACTAAAAAATATATCCTCACAACTGCCCCTAGGTTCTATTACCTCGGGTATTCTGAGGTGATGGAACCTATATTTGTGCCCCATGCTAATTCATCGATTTAATCCGAGATCATCATCATAGGTCGACATGTCTTCTTAAAGATCAAGAATTCCAATGAACTCCTTTATGCGTATGAGCTGTCAAACATCACTTTTCAACCGTTTTCATTCACGCATTTCATCTTTATTGGATCGTGCTTGTGACGCGCCTATAAGTTGTTCCGTGCCTATATGCGCCGTCTGACGCATTCGCTGTCCCAGGAGCATTTATTGTCCTCTTTTGCCGCCGTTTCAATTATTTGACAAAACTTGTTTTCCCTCTTTCGTTCTCTTCACTTTTACATCAATTCCTTTGCTTTTTCTCTCTCTATCCTTTGTATACGCCATTGTTTCAGACCTCAAGCTCTGCAACTGCCTTCATTCTTCTTTTTTGGTGAAGCTTCTGCCGTTCTGTTACTTCTGTAACCATTGATTGACTTCGGCGATTCTTACACCGGCTTCCTTTCTTCGGTGAGTCTACTGTTCCTGCCGTTTTCAATTCTTTGATGTTTTCTATTACTTGCTGCCATTACTGTATTTGTTCAAACCTTTAACTTGTGAATCATACATCTGAATGTGTTTTTCCACGATTTTACCCTTGCCCATATCTTGAACACACGCACTGTTTTACCATTTCTCTGTACTTTTGCCACTGTTCTTGGCCCTATACTTCTTGTATTCTTTATGCTCTTGATAGATCATCTCTGTTCTTGATTCTGAAACTCGTTTTTGTTTCTGTTTTTTGTGTCTTTTTCAGATTTGTGCCTTCAATCTTCGTTTCCATAGATTTAGATTTTGGGATTTGTCTGTAGAACCCACAATTTAGGAAAAACTGAAACATTCCTTTACAAATTTCTGCACCAGCTCAAACCTAGGTTTTTGTCGAGGTCTCGATAACCCTATTTGAAACATCTTCTTTCTAAAATCCAGTACCTTTAGTTATCCCGACATTATGGGTATGTGGAAACATCGGGTAGACACCACATCCAAAGTAGAATTCTTTAGACAAGAGTTTAAAATCCCAGCCGACGTCCATCTGAGGTTGGCTGGGGATGATGACTCCATCATGCCTACTGATCATTCCATGCCTTTCCCTGTAGTTGCCTTCATTGAGTGTGGACTTCGGTTTCCACTTGACCCTTTTTTTCCGTCAAATCCTTCACTTCTATAAGTTGAACCCAATGCAACTCGCCATCAATTCTTACCGAGTTATTACTGGTACCATAGCTTTAGTCAAACAAGAGAATGCCAGGATTACGCTTGCCGATTTCCAATACTGTTATACCATGTGTCGCCTTAGAAAAGACACAGACTATGTCTACTACCTCAAGCCGAGATCCATTGAATATAAAATCATAGCTGACCTCCCAGACTCCAACAAGGGAGCTGGAGACGATTACTTCATCGTCTCGGGAAATTGGGAGTTTCAGCCAAACAATGACCTCCATCTTTATCCCTTAAGCCGAACTGTTTTCGGGGAATGAGCTGGTAAGGGCCACCCTTCATAAATTTCTTTATCTTCTTGCACAAAGTTTTTTAATATTCTGTTCTAATGTCTGTGATGTTCTATTTCTGCAGTTTTTCCTCACCCTCTAAAGAACTTTCGCCAATCCTTCCTCCCCAACAAGGATTTGAAGAAGCTACTGAACCTTCTGGTTCACAAACGGAAGGCGTCTTTGCTCCTCAACTTTATTCCAACTTATAAGTCAGCTTTGCCCGACGTCCCTAAGAGGAAGAAGAAAAGCCTTTCTCCACCTTCTGCCACAACTCCTCAGACTGCGTCCACATCTCGGACAGATCAAGGGTTAACTTCCGATCCAGCTGATCAGCCATCAACCTCGGCTCCATACTTGATTCCAATATCACAACGTCGTCGTCGACGCCGAACAGTTTCTACTGCAGAGATGGGTCGCCCAAAACCAATTGTAAAAGATCTCTTGGCCAGCATCCCTTCTGATGTTGATGCACAACCAACACAAACCCTGCCTCCACCGAAGCCAAAAAGAATAAAAAAAGCTCAGCCAAAGGCTAAAGTTACCCAAGTTAAGTCTGAGGATGCTTTGCCGATATCCAAGTTGGCTGAGAGTGATAAATCTCAACCCTCTGCTGGGAAGAGGCGCTCTGAGGCCCAACCATCCGAATCGCCAAAATCAAAAAAGCCGAGGTCATTTTTTGCGACCACCTCGGGGTCTAAGAAGCCTGCTGCCCCCTGGGCTCCCGAAATTACTTTGGAGGATAAGCCAGTCATGGCCAATGATAGCGCCAAGGATATAAATGTCGGCGTTGCGCTCAGTACTGCTCTGTTGCTACCAGGCGATCTGGAGCGAAACGCCGGTTTCAGCAAGTACGAGAACTATGCCTTGATGCTTCAGCGTTCGGTTCAAGTAAGTGTCTTTCATCTGGTATTTTTTTCCTTCTTTTTCATACTTAGAAATTTTCTAATAACTTTCGTTTTGTTCACTTTCAGGCCATTCAGCATGCTCATTCCTTTTCAATTCAGTCTTTTGAAAACCGAGAGAAGTTGGCCGAGATGAAGATGGAGTTCTCCTCTCTTCAAAAGACCAATAAAGGCTTACAGTAAAAAATGAAGAAGCTGGAAGACCAAGCCGAGGCTGCAATCAAAGCCCAAACTGACGCCGAAGAGAAGGCAAAATCTGCCGAGGCCATCAAGAAGGTCTCTGAGGCCCAAAAAAGAGAGGCCGAGGAAATGATGGAACAGGCCCAAAAGGAGCTTCAAGAGGCCTTGGCCACGAAAGAAGCTGAAATCAAGGATGCCGACGAGAAGGCATACGCTCAAGGTATGGCCGATGTCACGGAGGCTTATGAACTTCAAGTGACGCAGACATGCAACAAGGGTTTCACCCTTGGTTGGATGTCTCTTCTAAAGAAGCTCAATGTCCCCGAGGACTCGCCCTTCAGAAATGCCGACCTCATTCCTCTTCCATTCCTTCCAGCCCCAACTCTAACTCTTGCTCAATCTGGCAGTGATTCTGAATCTGAGGAGGAGATTTTGGTCAAGAAGCCAAAAGATGCTGCTGGGGTCAAGTCCCCTCCTCAAAATGAGCAAGTCCTAGACTTGACTCAATATGAGGAAGGTGATGAGACTCCTGAAGACGTTGCTCCTGAGAAGGTATCAGCCGACGTTACCATTGCCGATAAGAGCCTTGACGAAATTTTACAAGAAATTGATGCTGAGCTTGCTGCAGAAAAGGCGGCCGAGGTGGCTTCTCAACAGCCTTCCGAGGTCCAAACCCAACCTGTTGCTGATGCTGAGGAATCTTAATTTCCATGTCTTTTCTTTTGTCTTTTGTACGTTTGCTTTTCTTTTATGGGAACAATTGTAACCTTTTGGCCGACGTGCCTTTTCTGAATATTACTACAACTTTCCTTCCCTGAGTGTTTGTATCTTTGTCTTCTCTTTACTACTTCTGTATGATTCTATACTTAGAATATTCTGTATGTCTTTCACATACTTTTCCTTCTTTGTGTAATCTTCTCGGGGTGACACACCTCGGATAGCCAAACTTCTCGGTTTAACTTAACTTGTAAACTTTTAACAAGTGTTGAACATCATACTGGTTTAACTCAACTTGTAAATTGTCCATAAATTTCAACAAGTGTTAAACAATGATTTCGGTTTAACTTAACTTGTAAATTGTCCACAAATTTCAACAAGTGTTAAACAATGATTTTGGTTTAACTTAACTTGTAAATTGTCCACATATTTCAACAAGTGTTAAACAATGATTTTGGTTTAACTTAACTTGTAAATTGTCCACAAATTTCAACAAGTGTTAAACATTTTTGTCTTCTTTCTGCCCCCTAATGTGAACCTAAGTTTCACTTGGGTTCTCATTATTTATTCGTTCCAGAAACAACATCATGTATCTTTATCAGTCACAAGTGTTGAAGAATTTTTGCTAAAATTTTATTTATGACGTCGGCAAAAACAAGTCAAATCTCAATGATAGAAAAATTTCAAATTACAAGTGTTCCAAGGTCTTGGCAACTCTTTGCCCTTATTATCTTCAAGCCGATATGCCCCATTACCCAGTACTGAAATGATTCTGTACGGCCCTTCCCAATTGGGCCAAGCTTGCCCTCTCTAGGATCCTTCTTGTTGTCGATGACTTTCTTGTTGCCGACGACTTTTCTTAGGACGAGGTCACCAATCTGAAATTCTCTTTGGTTAACCTTCTTGTTATAAGCTTTGGCAAGCTGTTGCTGGTATGCTGCGAGCTGAATTGCAGCTTTCTCCCTTCGTTCTTCTAGAAGATCCAGATCTCGGGCTAAGAGTATATCGTTAGTCCCGTTCTCTACTCCCTGGGTTCTGATTCCTGGGATGCCGATCTCCAGCGGAATGATTGCTTCTGTGCCATAAGCCATGGCGAAGGGGGATTCCCCTGTTGATCTTCTCAGCGTAGTCCGATATGCCCAGAGTACATTGGGCAATTCGTCTACCCACTTTCCTTTTGCTGCCTGCAACCTCTTCTTTATCCCATCTAGGATTACTTTGTTGGATGCTTCTGCTTGTCCATTGCTTTGTGGAAAGCTTGGAGTTGAAAAAGTAGTTCTTGATCTTGAACTTTGCACAGAAGTTCTTGATTAGCTTGCTGTCAAATTGAGTTCCATTGTCTACAACAATTGCTCTTGGAATTCCAAATCTGGTGATAATGTTTTTCCAAATAAAGTTCTTTACATCCACATCTCGGATTTTGGCGAGAGGTTTTGCTTCTATCCACTTTGTGAAGTAATCTGTTGCTACCAGCAAGTACTTTCTTTCTCCAGTTGCTTGGGGCAATTGTCTAACGAGATCCATGCGCCATTGGGCAAATGGCCAAGGACTGGATATAGGGTTCAGGTCAGCAGCTGGCTGGTGTATCAAAGGTGCAAACCTTTGGCATTGTTCACACTTCTTCACATAGGCTTCTACATCTTTTTGCATGTAAGGCCACCAACACCCCTGGGTAATGGCCCTGTGAGCTAGTGATCTGCCCCCAGCGTGGCTTCCACAAATTCCTTCGTGAATTTTATATAAAAAATTTTCAACCTGCAAAGGGTGTACGCACCTTAAAAGGGGTCCAGTGAAGGACCTTCTATAGAGATGTCCCTCTGCTATCAGACTGAACCTTGCCGACTTCAATCTGACCTTGTGTGCCTCCTTGTTGTTTTCTGGCAGCTTTCCTTCTTTCAGGAATGCAACAATTACATCTATCCAACTTGGTCCCATGTCTACACACATTGCTTCGCGCTCTGTGGTCAGTGGTTCGATGCTTGGGCCCGACAAGTAATCAACCATTATGGTCCTTACTTTTCCAGGTTGTACTGCACTAGCTAGTTAGGTCAATGCATCGGCGTGGCTATTGTCATCTCGGCTTACCTGAAGTAGTCGGCAGTTCTGAAATAAGGCTGACAACCTGATGACCTCTTTTCTGTAGGCCGACATTCGTTCATGTCGGGTTGTAAACTCGCCTGTTGTCTGGTTAACTATCAGTTGTGAATCACAAAAAACTATTACCTCATCTGCTTGTACTGCTGCTGCCAGCTTTAGTCCTACAATGAGTGCTTCATATTCTGCTTCGTTGTTTGAGGCTTTGAACCCCAAACGAATGGATTATCTGTCCATTTGGAGATATAAGCACTACTCCTACCCCCGCTCCTTGTCGGTTTGAACTCCCATCAACAAACAGTCGAAAGGAGTCGCCGATGTAAATGCTGCAGGGTTTGAGTTTGTCCTCTTTCCTTTGTTCTTTCGCCTTTGGCTGAGCTTCTCCTTGCTTGGTTGGACATCGTTCATCCTAGCTCAACGGAGCCCGATGTTCGACGGATTCTGGCGTGAACTCGGCCACGAAGTCGGCCAGAACCTGGCCTTTGACTGCTGTCTTTGGCCTATACTCCAGGTCATACTGGCCTAGGGTGACTGCCCACCTGGCAATTCTTCCTGTCAGGTCTCCTTGTTGCAGTAAGGATTTCAAGGGCTGTTCTGTCAGCACCATAATTTTATGGGCCTGGAAGTAATGGTTCAACTTCTTTGAAGCCATTACTAAAGCCAGTGCCAATTTCTCTAAGGGTAGATACCTCGTTTCTGCATCGGCTAGGGTTTTGCTTACATAGTAAATTGCCCTTTTCTCCCCTTTTTCTTCTCGGATTAGTACTGCACTTATCGCATGTTCTGAAACGGCTAAGTACAGGAACAGCTCCTCCCCAGGTTCTGGATTTGAAAGAACTGGAGTTGTGGTTAAGTACTTCTTTAGGTTGGCCAAAGCGGCTTCGCATTCTTCAGTCCACAGGAAGTTTGTGGCTTTCTTCACCAAGTTGAAGAAAGGTCTGCATTTGTCTGAGCTTCTGCTGATGAATCTGTTCAGGGCTGTGGCCCTTCCAGTTAGCATCTGCACCTGTTTTGCCAACGTCGGGCTCTTCAACTCTAGGATGGCCTTGATCTGATCTGGGCTGGCCTCGATGCCCCTTCTTGTCACTAGGTATCCTAGAAACTTACCAGATCCAACTCCAAATGCACACTTCGATACATTGAGTCAGAGTCGATATGTTTTAAGTATTCCAAAGACTGCTTTTAGATCGGCGAGATGGCCCTCAGGTTCCTTGGTCTTGACGACCATGTCGTCGATGTAGACTTCTACTGTTCGGCCAATCAGGTGTTTGAACATTTTGGTTACCAACCTTTGGTAAGTTGCTCCTGTATTTTTTAACCCGAAAGGCATTACTCTATAACAGTACAGGCCTTTTGGGGTGATGAATGCGGTCTTCTCTTCGTCTGTGGGGTACATGGCTATCTGGTGGTACCCCCTGTAGGCATCTAAGAAGCTCATCCTTCCATGCCCTGAAGTGGCATCTACTAGCTGGTCAATCTTGGGCAGGGGAAAGCTGTCTTTGGGACATGCTTTGTTGAGGCTAGTAAAGTCTACGCAGACCCTCCATTTTCTGTTCTTCTTCTTTACCACCACTGTATTGGATAGCCATGTTGGGTAGTGAACTTCTCTAATGGCTTTTGCCTCTAGAAGTCTGTCTACTTCTTCTTCTACTACTTCGACGTGCATCAATGTCGGTCTTCTAGCTCGTTGAATTACAGGTTTTGCCGACCTATCGACATTCAGTTTGTGGCAAGTGACCTCGGGGTCAATGCCAGGCATTTCGTAAGGTGTCCAAGCAAACACCTCAATATTTGTTCTCAGAAAAGCTTCCAACTCTTTTCCTCTTCTTCGGCTAAGCCTGAGCCGAGAAGAAAGAAGCATTCTTCATCCCCATAGTGGACGAGGATTTTCTTCAATGCCTCTTCGCTCTTTTCGGCTAGTTCCTTGCCAACGTCTTCTAGGACTTCCACGTCCTCATCTTCAATTTCTGCCTTTTCTGGCTCTCGTATGCTGCAGGTAGATTTCATTGCTGCCATGGAGCAATTCTTCACCCGCAGCTGATCGCCTCTGACTTCCTCTATCCCATGCTCTGTTGGGAATCGCAATAGTTAATGCAATGTTGAGGGAACTACCCCCATTGCATGCAACCATGGCCTTCCCAAGATGATGTTGTAAGGGGAAGGTGTGTCGATTACAGTGAACTCTGTTGTTACCTTTTTGGTGCCTGCTTGCACCTCAAAGCTGGTTATTCCCAGTGGCCATGTCGGCGTTCCATTGAACCCGACCATTGGGCTATTAGATTGTTCCATATCGTCTGGGTGAAGGCCGAGCTCCTTGTAACATCGAACGTACATGATGTCGCAAGAGCTGCCTTGGTCAATCAGGATGCGTTTTACTTGGCACTCCCCAACCTGGAGGGATACTACCAAGGCATCATTATGCGGATGCTGTACCATCTCAAGGTCGGCTTCTGAAGAGGATACTATTTGTCCTTGGCGTTCCTCTGCCCTATGTCTCTTCTCCCCGACTTGGTAGACATGTTGCAGGTGCTTCACTTTCTGGGTCTCCCCCCTAATTTGGTTCTCGTTGACCTTCGAGTGAATTACATTGACTACCCGAGGTCCTCTTGTTTGAGGTTGTGGTGCTGGAGGAGGGGGAGCTGCTGGCGCCTGAGGCAATCTTGCTTGTTCTTCCCTTGTCCTGGTCTCATCGACAAGGTCTCTCAGATGTCCTTGTCTCACTAGGTCTTCTAAATGTGTTTTCAGGGCTCTACAACCCTGAGTTGTATGTCCATCTTCATTGTGATAGGCACAATGTCTGCCAATGTTTCTTCCCATGAACTCTCCTGGAGTCCTTTCTGGTGTTCTGAAATAGGGCTGGTTTCGAATCCGGTCCAGGACTTTGGGAATCGGGATTCGAAAACAGTTGTTACAGCTTGTGTGGCCCTCAATTCTGCCTCTTGCTTGTTCGATCCATTGTTACCTCGGCCTCGCTTTGGCGAGCCATTTCCTTTCTCTTGTTTTATCTCCCTAGTTCCCGATGTGTCTTCTTCGGCTCTGGCATATTTCTCGATTCTCGCCATGAGCTCTTCCATACTTTTTGGCAATGTTTTTGCCAAAGACTTTCGTAGTGGACAGTTGTCTTTCAGGCCATTTTTGAAAGATACAACCGCCACCTCTTGATTACATTCGGGTATTCGATTGAACACCTCATAATATCTTTTTGCATAGGCCCTAAGGCCTTCATCCTTGCTGATCTTCAGGGCCATTAGTGCGTCCACCCTTAATGGCTGCAGCTTGTTTGTCACGAACCTAGCCACAAACATCTCAACCAGGCCTTCCCAAGTCTTTACGTTTCCCTTCGGTAATTTGTGGAACCAATCTGATGCAATCTCCCCAAAAGATGAGGGGAAAACTTTGCAGAGCAACGGCTCGTTCCCACTATACAATGCCATTGAGTTCAAATATAGTCCAACGTGGAAGTTGGGGTCTGACTTGCCATCTTATATTTGAAACCTCGGCATACTGAATCTCTTTGGCGCCTCAAACCTGTGTAATTCCACCGAGAATGGTGTCCTCGGCTTATCTAGGGAGTTTACCTCGGTGTCGGCATTCTATTGCTTCCTCTTGAGGTAATCTCTTAAGTCCTCCTTCGTCCGTCCAGGAGCTCGGCTGTCTCCTGCTTTCAGTCTTTTTGGTGCGCTACTTTCAGCTTCATGGAGAGTCCTTTTCGACCCTTCTCCACGAGTTGTGTCGAAGCACAGTGCCTGCCCCTGAACATGCCGATGTCCTTTGGGGTTTGTCTCCTTTGTGCGATGCGTCCTCCGTGATTCTTCTCTTCTGGACTCTCTTCGTCCGACTTCCCTAGAAGGTCGGTGAGAGTATCTGTCGCTCCCATTGTGCTGAGGGGCTACGGGGATTGTTTTTTGCTCTCCCTTTTGGGCATTGGTTGCTGGGACCGGCGTGTCCTGTAGCGGGAACGGTGGCTGCATGACGTTGTTTTGCATCATGAAATTGACAACCGACTGCAGGTCTGCCAATTTGTTTGCCATCTCTTTTACCTCTTCGTCCCTTCGTAGGCACCTGTCCTTCCAAACTTGGAGGTCGTCCTCGTTGTAGTACCTGCTTTGATCAGGTTTCTTTGGTACGTCGCCAGTCTGGCTGGCGTCTTTCATTCTGTGATTCTGGTCATGAGTTTCTACGTTGTACTCGTCTCTTGTGATATCGAGGTCAATCGGTCTCCCACTCCCAGCAGGAGCGTCGTCTCCAATCTTTTCTTTCTGTGCGTTACTGGCCATTTATTCTACTTTCGTTCCCACAGACGGCGCCAAATTGTGTGGGTAATTTTCTGATCACATTGCCCGACTCAGTATTCAGCTGGAGAACACTGGCAGAATAGATGACACCTGGCTAACCTGTAACAGAAAGAGAAGATTCCAGCGGTGGTTCGTCCACCCGGGGGCACTCCGACAATCAAGTCAGTATATCTCTCAAAGATAATCAATAGTGCAAATCTCACTGTTCAGAATATAAATTGCGTACCTTAGACCCACGGGGGTGCCTCTCTTTTATAATTAACTCAATCCTTGTCCCACTAGAAGCCTGACCTCTATGGACTCCTGTTCAGTATATACTTTGGACTCCTCAAGAGATAATGATAGATTTCTTAAGAACATTATCCTTATCCATCTTGAAGTCTTCCCTCATTCTAGGACTCTTGTCCTTTATCCGCTTATCTTGGACTCTGATATCTTCGAAGATAACCTCGGCTTAACCGAGATCACCTCGGCGACATGACCTGGACACGTGGCACCTCGGCTGACACGTCGGCGTCACCTTGCCACGTGTCGGTACTCAAAAATATATCCTCCCAATATTTATTTTTTCAAAATACATAACTTTTAATATTAGCATCCAAGGTCATGTATATATGGTTGAAATTAAAGCCCATTGATTGTACTATGTTCTATCCCTGACTTTAGAGGTAGTTGAAGAAAAAGCAAGACACTTGCTTTTGCTTGAACTGAAGTTTGTCTTTCTTGTGCATCTAAGCCAACATTTTCAAACCTCCCAATCATTATACCCAAAACAACAAAACAACACAAAGGTAAATTCAAAAGATATACAAAGGTCCCAAAACTAAATCATATCAAACCACTACATAGTATTAATTCTTCCACAAATGCTTCTCTCCTCCACTTTCACACCTCTCTCCTCTCCTCCCCTGTTTTCCTCTGTTTTCTCGCCTCCCCTATTTTTCTGTTTTTTCTCCATTCTTTCTTCTCCAAATGCATCTCAAATTCAACAAATCTTTCCATATTCTTGTCATTTTCATCATATTTTCCGTCTTCACATATGAAACTCTATCCGTAGATCCGAATTTCGAGGCCTGTGTGCCTCGAAATTGCGGGAATGGTCCAAATATAAGTTACCCTTTTTGGATTACTAATTTGCATGAGTCTTATTGTGGCCAACCAAACTTTGAGGTCACTTGCAATGGCGGAAACCCGGTTGTTGCCATATCTGATGATGATTATGTCATCGAAGAAATATTCTACACCAATAATTCATTTCTCTTGGCCAATTCCATGGTCTATGATTTTGAAAATACATGTCCAATTCTTTTGCATAATTTTAGCATTGAGGGAACTCCATACAACTATGGTCTTAGCTATGTTGATCTCTTCTTCTTCTACAATTGTTCAACGTATCCTATTAAAGAACCAACATATCGAGTTGATTGTGCAAGCAATGCTACCGACTTATCATTTGCTATTTTTCACAAGGAGGTTTTGGAGTATGAGAATTATTCGATTGACTCGTGCAATTCTTGGGTGAATGCACCTGTGGAGACTGGAGATATCAAGTAATTGTTGGAAATGAATTTCACTGATATTTTGAGAAGAGGGTTTGTTTTGCAATGAAGTGAAGATTATTGTAGTGATTGCAAGAGAAGTGGAGGGAATTGTGGTTCTATTAATAACAAATTTACCTGTTTTTGCTCTGATAAACAACATTCCAAAACCTGTGACGATGGTAAGCGTAGTGAAACTTAGTCCTTTCTATCACTCTTTCTGGTCGGACAGTGTTTCACTATCTCTTCTAAAATCAATTGGTGTTTAAAAAATAATTCACTTTTGTTTTTTATGACATTCTCCTAGATCCATCCAAGGTCTGCATACCTGTTTTTAGAGTAGTTGTAGATTTATGTTGTGTACCCAACATTTTTCAATTATTTCTATCTTTCTTGTTGCAAATTTTAGTCCTAGAGACAATAACTTGCATCCATAATCTTGTGTCCATTCGCTCTTTCTTTCTTTATTTTATATATGTAAGTAAATTTTTACAAGTAGACCATTCAAATGAAAATTAGGGTAGAGATAGAATTCTCATATATTCCACTATTAGAGTTTGCATTGTGATAATATTTGGGCTAATGGTTTATCATGTTTCATGATTATCTACAGGGCATACAAAAATTAAGTTGCTAGCGGCGCTCGGTATAGGTAAATATGCCCCTCCCATCTTCTATTGTTTTCCATTTTGGTAAGAAATCGATCACAAAATTAAACATAAAATATATATAAATGAACAATATTTTTAAAAAAATGAATAGTGGGATTTACATGTAAAAAAATTATAAAGAAAATTATAAGTGTGATTCTTATAATTCATGTCTTATGCCAATTTAGATATATTTCAATTATATCAATTTTGTCTTTAATTTTTGACATTTTGTTAATTTAGACAAATTGATAACATCCATTAAGAATTAGACAACAAACAAGGGTAAAATGATCTTTTCAAAAGGAAATGGACAAATTTAAATTTAAGAATAACTCTTCAATCACTTTGAAGAGAATGAATGAACTATTTTACCGATTGATCAATCTAATTTCTAAAGAGATATTACCAATTGGACTAAATTGATACAACATGAAAAATTCAAGAGTAAAATTAATATAATTAGAAAACCAATGATCAAATTTACATAAAAGATAAATTAATATAGATTCACTAATGCTAAAAACACATAATTAAAATATAGAATGGATCATACAAAGTGTAATGGTAGGCTGAGATTTAATATGAATGTGGATCCTTCTATAATTGGATTTATCTCAGTCTTTCATTATACATTTTATGAACTATTCTATGATTTATTTTGTATTCTTGGCACTGTTGATAGAAATTTTGTGTTTGATTCTATAATTGGTTTATAGGAGAACAATGGTCCAAACTTCTTGTTATAGAGCATATTCTCACTCGGCTTTTTTTTCCAATACATGGTTTGGGGCAGGAGTAGGTACCTTACTTGTGGTGGCTATTGTTTTCATCATCTATCATCGCAGGAACAAAAAATACAATGCGACGTCGTCTTGGATAGCTCGATACACTTCTCATACATCTTCAATGAATGATATTGAAAAGGAAGCAAGCTACTATGGAGTCCAAACTTTCAGTTATGATGAACTCCAAAAAGCCACCAACAATTTTGATTCCAAGAAAGAAATTGGAGATGGAGGATTTGGCACTGTATACCAAGGTATTTATCAACTCAAAACTATCATACAAACTCAACTTTTTTTAATGAATATAGTGTTGGCAGGATTATATTATATATATATATATATATATATTTAAAGAATAATACATATTTTTAGTCCTCAAAAGAGTTGGACTGTCCTAGGCCCATGGACTCACCACAAGTCTCACTTTGATGATTTAATCCGTAGATTTTTGTAAGCCTTCATATGTAATCATTCATAAAAAGAAAAAGAAAAAAAAGAAGATTTTTAGTTTTTTTTTTCTACAAAATTTTATCACATTTATTTTTTAAAAAATAGGTAAATAATTTTCAAAACCACATTTATCATCCCAATTTTTTAAAACTAATGTGATGAAATCTTATGGTTAAAATTATCAAATCAATCTTCTTTTTTATTTTTTTTCTTTTTTTTGGAGAGGGGGTGTATGTGCGCATGCTTGCGTACTTGTGTGGATAATCTACACAGACAGACTATCAATAAATCATCGAACTGAGGCCCTTAGAGAGCCCACGAGCCTACATTGGACCGTCCAATCCTCACAAGCTAACTTTTTTTTTTGAAATATTTTGTAGGATATAATATTTTTATAATTCCTAAATTATGCATTGTGTCACTTGGGTTGTCTAAGTTCTAAATTGACTCAATTTGGTTTAATTTCAAACAAGCTGTATTGTTAACCAATATTTCAATGAATCATAATAAAAAATTACAAAATCTCATAACTAGGAGCATATGACACGTTTTGTTTCTTGAGTTGTATATTATAGAATTTCCCCTTCTTTCCTATGGTTTATTGTAAAGAAAATCGTACTTACATGCACCATTTGATTGAGATCAACCACTTTTTTCATATAATCTTAACCAGGCAAACTTCGAGACGGGCGTGTAGTTGCGGTGAAGCGATTACATGAACACAATTTCAAAAGAGTGGAACAATTCATGAACGAAATAGAGATCCTCACCCGCCTCCGCCACCCAAACCTCGTCTCCCTCTATGGCTGCTCCTCCCGCCACTGCCGCGAGCTCCTCCTTGTCTATGAATACATCCCTAATGGCACTGTCGCCGATCACCTCCACGGTGACCGTGCAAAACCCGGTTCCCTTTCTTGGACTACAAGAATGAGCATTGCATTCGAAACCGCTAGCTCATTGGCTTACCTCCATGCATCTGACGTCATTCACCGCGATGTCAAAACTAACAACATCTTGCTCGACAATAGCTTTTGCGTTAAAGTTGCTGATTTTGGACTTTCTCGTCTTTTCCCAACTGATGTGACCCATGTGTCCACGGCCCCACAAGGTACTCCGGGTTATGTGGACCCCGAGTACCATGAATGCTACCAACTTACTGATAAGAGTGACGTTTATAGCTTTGGGGTTGTTTTGATCGAGCTTATATCGTCTAAGCCAGCTGTGGACATTACAAGGCATCGCCACGAAATTAATTTGTCTAATATGGCGATTAATAAGATTCAAAATCAAGAACTTCATGAGCTTGTTGATCCGTGTCTTGGGTTTAACTCGGATTATAAGGTGACGGAGATGATCAAGGTGATTGCTGAGCTGGCAATTCAGTGTTTGAAAAATGAGAGCGATATGAGGCCATCGATGAAAGAAGTGTTGGAGGTTTTGAAGGAAATTAGCAGTGTGGGCTATGATAGGAAGGTTGCGGACGAGATGGACATACCAACAGATGATGTTGTATTGTTGAAGAGTGATCCACCGACGCTTTCGCCTAATTCTTGGAGGCAAAATTGGGTTAGCAGGGGAAGTACCACATCTAATGCTAGTAGTAGCTTAGTTGATGTATCATTTTAATGCAGTCAAGATCCATTTTATAGTGAATTTTGGGTGATAATGCCGTCTTATTTCCACCATGAATATGAAAGTTACTCTGAATTATATTAATGCCTTCGTATATAGTGATAAAATCATTCATTGTATAAGTTGATTGAGTTTTTTTTTTTTTTTTTTTTTTTCGATTGAATATATATATATATATATATGTGTGTGTTTTTGGTTCTATTCATTGTTTCATTGTTATTATTTGTTCTTAAAACTAGGCAATGAACCATACCCAATTTCCTGGTCTTAAATTGTCACGTTGATAAATTTGTGTCGATGGAGAGAAATTTTTCACAAAGCAGAAGGGAAAATGAAAAAATTATTGGGAAAAATGTTAAAACAAAAACTAGACCATATATGTGATAATGTCATGATATTTACTTTCATTTTCATGGTCTACCAATGATAATGTCATAATATAATCGAAGAATTTATTGGGTGTTCTCAGATCAACACATGCATGTGTTGTGGGAATACCACAATACAATATTAAGGTCACGTGACATTCCAAGTATATCCAATGATTTCTTGTTATAATGAGCCAGAGATATGGGAAATGTGATCATGGATAAATTTCATCATAGGGAACCAGATGAAAAAAATCTCCTACTAAAGAGGTTGCATATGAAGTTAATGCTTTATTACCGTTATTATTATCTTTTTCCTAGATTTTTCGATGCCACATTTATAGTGCTAATGCTAATCTCATTGTAGATGATCATGTCAAAAGTGCTTTTTCTGTTAAAGGAGTACGATCCAAGATCCAATTGTTGCTGAATATCTAAGATACAATGATCAATCAATCATTTTTATGGGAAAAAAAAAGAGAAACAAAAAAAGCGAGAAAGATATCCTATTTTGGGCTCACTATGTTATGCATAGAAACGGGAGAATCATATCAATGTGGCAAAGATATTAGTCTAATTTCTCTAGACTATGGGATGATGAGATTAGACTAATTTTGTTCATTCCCGAATTCATGATACCAGAAAAAGTTTTTTTTTTTTTTTTTGACTTTTTGACAACTTGGTATTCGATCCAATGAACCAACTAATCTCGGGACCAATCTCACAGTTCATTAGTGTTCCCCATACGTTATAATAGAAGAATTTGAAGTTTTGTTCATGGAAAGAATTCTTATTTTTCTTCAAATTGATTTATTGCAGCTTTTGTGTAATAGAAGAAAAAAAAGGTAACAAGAAAAAGAAAAGAAAAGGAAATTTACAACCACAGTAGACATCTTGCTCTGTTTTTATTAGAAAAAATTTAGGACAACAATTCATAGTAAAGAATCAAAGACATACTTGGACAACAATTAACATAGTAACTTCAAACAAAATTTCACTACTTTGAGGGTCTTAAGGAATCTACTTCACATGATATTATTCTATATAAGCTTTGCAATCCATAATGTTTTTAACCTAGAAAAACATCATTACATTGAATAGTAGAAGACGTGATTGGTGTTCTTGAAGGTGAAGATAAGAATGGTTTTGGGGTAATTTGCAAAGATTCTAGATTTCCTTCTAGAATCTCAATCACCTTGTTAATTGCCGGTCTATCTAATGGATTAGCTTGTATGCAACATAAACTGACTAATATCATCTTTCGTGAAACTTTTTTGTAGCACCTGTATCTTTCAAAGCTTTTGGGGAAGTGTATTCGAATCCTTTATTTTTATTTTTATTTTGGAAATCTTTGGTGTTGTTGTACGTTGGTTTTGGAGGAGTATAATCCGATTTAAACTTGTTGGGTTTGGTTGTTCGCACTTATTCTTGTCAAAAGTTCCTCGGAGACTTAAAAATTCTATTCTAGGGTCGACACCAGCCTTCTTAAGGGTCGACCCTTACCTGTTGGTAAAGTTTCTGGAAGTGTTGCTGGAAGATAGGATAGACACCAGACTAGGAGAGGGTTGACCCTCTTATGTCTGTGTGTTGGTTGCTAGAAGATAGGGTCGACCCCCCTTCTGTCTAAGGGTCGACCCCTGTGTGTTTTTTTCCAGATTTTTGAGGTCCAAATGGGCCCTATCTAAGGCGATTTTTGGGCCCATTATTTTATTTGACCTTAGGGCTTTTCCTCACTACTATAAATAGGCCCAAACCATTTTTCTCCCATGATTTTCTTTCTTTTTTTCCTCTTAAACCGTGATTTCTCTTTTCTCTCTCTAAAACCCAAACTTCTTCACTTAAATCTCTAGATCTACTCACCTAGAGTAATCTTTTCACCTTGCTCATTTGAGATAAAGTGTAGAGCTTGTCAAGGGCTTCGTTTTGATCGGGGCAAAACGTGGTTTCGTCGCCATCAACTTTTGAGCTTTCTCTTCTCTCTCTCTCATCTAAGCTTGAGGTTTGGTAAAAGTTAAGGTTTTGGTTCTAAACTAAAGGGGGTTTTTCATGTTGATTTACAAAATAACCTTAGGGGTTTGTGTGTGAGGTTCTTTATTGCTGAAGTGGTGAGATTTGGACCTATAGGTTGATATTTTGGAAAAAAGAGAAATTTTACCCTAAGTTGAGTTGAAATAACTATTCATGTAAATAATGAAATTGGTTTGGGAATTATGAAATTGGGGGAAATGTGATTGAATAGTGTAGTTTGGTTTGATAAATCACACACCTATGGAATTTGATAAATTATCTGTTGATAGATTTATTTATCTATTTAGATATATCTATTTTGGGCTATCGGTGGATGATAGCTATGATTGTTGTTGAAACTGCATGAGAAATAGGATGATTGAAACTAATCAATTGAATTATGTCATTGAATATGATGGTTTGATTAAACCATTGAATATGTGTTTTGATTAGTCATAGTATGTGACAAAGTGCTTGAATACATTGTATATGTATCTTTGTTTGGGAGGAGATAGGGGATGTACTCCATTGTTTGGGAGGAGATAGAGGATAGACTCCATTGATAATTAAGTTGGTCGGAGTGTCTGGGGTGAAAGTCCCGAAATCTTTTATATTTATGGGTGCCGGTTCCCTTGGACGTGGTTCCGTAAAATGGCAAGAAATAGAAGTGTTGGATTTGATGAATGTATTGAATTGTGAACCATTGAGTTGTAGTCTCATATTGGTTGCTTGATAATAATGAATTTGACTAATTGATTTACCCAAAATGGTAGAATGGAAATGAATTGAAATATTAGTTATCTATATTGAATGACCTTGAAAAGAATATGTGTTGGTTAAGAATGTTGCACATTTATCTGATGCTCATATTTTAGTTAATTCTCATGTATGGTTTAACATATCTCTACTGGGCTTTGGCTTACCCTACTTGGGAAATCATTTTCAGGTACATGTGACATGCCACCTCCAAGGACATAACTTAGGAGGCTTAGAGGCTAAAGACTCTACTTTTGTGATTTCATTTTTGTGTTTATATGTCTTTTTTTAAGCCGAGGGCTTTAATTGTAAAGAGTTTCTGACTCTCTCTTTTGTTGTGACCAAGTGATTACTTGGAAAGATGTAAGAACTTAGGGCATTTATTTTGTTGTTCTAAATTAGAGTTATATGTTGTGGTTTCAAGATGGATATTTATGAAAGTGTAATGCATGTAATATCTTTTGTAATATTAACTCTGATGAATGAAAGTACAACATTTCTATTATGTCTCTAGACCTTATGAATGGTTGATTTGTATAATATTTTGAGGGCGTTACATTTTTCATCCTCTTCAGATTCAACCCCATGAAGTCCTATATCTCCATCATATTCTAGCTTCTTGTAGATCGTGTAACGCCTTGAAAATTCACACTAAAATACATAATGCTAACATAACCATTTAATTCAAAAGGTCATCTTTCTCATTGAACTAAGATTTAAGTGATTACAATTTAATAAATACATTCCCACAATGTCCAAAGTACATACTCCAGTTCAATAAACTAGATGACTTAACAAAACATAAGCCCCTCGGGCATACAACGTCACAAGATACATTTAGTAGTCCGATTACAAAAGTTCCAATTTAAAACAACCAACACCCACTTGACTTCTATCATTCCCAAAATGAGGTAGTGCTTGGACCAGTTCATCAACGAGGCTATCCTTCGTCAATTCTTGAAAAATAAATTAGGGTTGAGCTATTTTCCCAATAGGAACACATTTAACCAAGTATTTAATCCTTTGAAAAAGATTATGGCATCCGAGTAACAAACTTTACAATAAAACTTATCTTTACTGTTAGTCTGTAACAAATCACAAGTGACCATGATATTCTAACACAGATAATAGTACATCATATCTTCATATATAACAAATAAACATCCACAACCATGAAACGTCAAGCCACACATTCATTGACAAGAGTCTAAGTGAGAACACCCATCACTTTTATCTTTGGAAATCACTCCCACATTTACTGGCTATTATACGGCAGGAAGTGGGCACCCTAAGGAAAATCATCCGTTTTTCCACTTTTACCGGTTATTATACGGCGGGACTGTGTGGACACCCCAAAACATTTTCCCCACATTCGTCCAACGATAAGCCTAGACACGGCATTTGGACACCTTTATAAACTCCCCGTGCGGGTACCAACACACACACACCACATTTACCCAACACTGACTCTCACTCGAACTCTTGCACACATAACAAATATGTCACATTTCAATCCCACAATCAAACATTTAACATCACCATAGATGAACATCACATAAAATTTAAAGAATAATAATATCCAAGCTACAATTCCTTTAACTATGACAATATCCACTTTTCCATCCCTCCATTGTTCACGATGTTTCATAAATCACAAGAAATTCCATGGTATAAGTGTTTTCTACTCAATTTGAGAATTTAGGGTTTTACCTAATTTGGGGGTTTCTCTCTATTATCACCAATCTAGGTTTTAACAACATTTACATTCATGTTTTAAGGAAGGAGTTGAGAAAGTTCAA
The DNA here is from genome assembly GCF_004153795.1 of Camellia sinensis. Taxonomy (NCBI): domain Eukaryota; kingdom Viridiplantae; phylum Streptophyta; class Magnoliopsida; order Ericales; family Theaceae; genus Camellia; species Camellia sinensis. Next base: position 1,724,366 of record NW_021025486.1, read on the forward strand.
CAAAATGTAAAGCTAAATGGTTTAGCATGTGAAATAAGGGTTTAATCCAACAAATCCTCAAATTAGTTCACAAATCACACACAATGCCAAGAATTCCCTTCAATAACGAAGAAATACTAAGGTAAAGGTGTCCCTACCTCAATAATCAAGCAAAATCCAAGCTCCTACAAGAATCTTCCGTAAATCCACAATCCAATCTGTAGATAATGAAATCTTCAAGGGTTCTTCGCCGCTAGCAAGCAATTTTGGATGGATTTCAAAGGTATGAGAGGTATTTGGTGGTAGAAATCTAGGGTTTCATAGAGAGAGAAAGAGGAGATGGAAAATAGAACAAAAAAGATAAGAGAATGATCTAGAATCACCGTATTTAAAAAACTGATATCGCATTCCCCGCTCGGGTATGGCTTTTTATGCTTGAGCGACCAGACACAAACAAGAAGGCTCGCTTGAGCGGCAACTTCTTCGCTCGAGCGGAGAAAGAGAAACCTCAGAAGTTTTGCAGTGCTACAGTGAAACTACTGGAAGCTAACATTTCACGCTCGAGCGGACATGCTTACAATGCAACAAAATGCAGGGAGCAACAATTCTACGCTCGAGCGATGGTTTTCCCGCTCGAGCGGCCCTGAAAACAAAATGTTACAGATCGAATGTGGGAAATATAAGTTGCTAGTGTGTTCAACTGATTCACCAATGTTTGCCCTTCCATGAACCATCTCTAGGACTAGCATTCCATAGCTATAGACATCAGCCTTGTGCGATACTCTTCCAAAATTTCTGGAGAAGACTTCAGGTGCTATATACCCAATAGTTCCTTGTGCATGCAACATGGATACAATGCTCTTTTTCTTGGAACACAATTTAGCAAGCCCAAAATTAGAAATTTTTGGACAAAAATCTTCATCTAGAAGAATGTTGTGGGGTTTAATGTCAAAATGAAAAATGCGAGTTGTACAACCATGGTGCAAGTACTCCAATCCTCGAGCAACCTTTACTATAATCTTGTGCATTGTTTTCCATTCTAAGTCGTCATTTGTCTCCTGTGATTTGTTGTTGTGTATGAACTTCTCAAGAGATCCATTTGGCATGTATTTGTAGATAAGAGCTCTTTTGCGACCCTCGAAACAATACCCTACAAGGCTTACAATGTTGACATGGGAAGTCGTACTAATGCTTGCGACCTCATTTATGAACTCTTCTCCATTACTGTCTTTTGTTTCATTTAGAAGCTTGACAGCCACTAGACGTCCATCAAGAAGCTTGCCTTTGTACACATCACCATAGCTGCCTTTCCCGAGTTTATCTTGGAAAGAATTTGTTACTTTCTTTATTCTTGAGTAACTATATCTTTGTGGCACAAGGGATCCATTAAATTTCAAGAAAGCTTCCACATTATCATCTGCCATTGTTGATTTCCTCCAAAAGAATATCGATTTGTATGTAGAGGTTTTCTTTGTAAATCGGAAAATCAGAGATGGGCAAGTGACTAAAATTGCTGCTCCAACAACGATTAAAATGATTACTGCAAGAATGAAAGAAGTCAAGTAGTGTTAAAATCTCTGACCAGCCAAAAACAAATTTGTGAAGTAATGCAAGAATTATGTTAACAAAAATTAAAACTAACTCAGTTGTTTACAGAAAATTACTACGAACAAATATGAATCATAAACAATGTTCTAGTTATAATGCAATTGATCAAACCTTGAACAAAGAAAACAAAATGATTAAAGTTTTTATGCATTACTAAATTAAGGAAAGACATAGAATAAAATTTCAATAGGATACCTATGGCAACATTCAAGGTCAATTGTTTCTTTCCACCTGCAAAACATAACAACACACCATTAACTAAGGCTATGTTTGGATAGAAATTTAGAAAGGAAAAGAAAAAAGGTGAGTGAAATGTATGTGTATTTCATTTATATTTCACTACTTTTTCTCTTTTTCTTTGTAAATTCCTATGCAAATCAATAATAAAAATACCAATCTAAATAGACATAATTTTGAAGCAACAATGCCCACATTAAATGAATAGCTGCAACCCAGTCTCGATAATAGAACATTTTCTAAGCTTGTTAGAATGCTAAATGAAACAGTACAAGTTTGATGTTTGTTGCATTTGTTTTTCTCCTTTTAATCTTCCATTTACATGAATCTTTTTTCGTACTCTTTATCACTTTCGAGAGTAAAATGACATTTTAGTCATTTAATAACACATTTTTCCTCCAATCTAAAAAAATAAATAATTAAATAGCACATTTTCCCCTCTGTTATTTGTTTTTGGATTTTTTTTTTTCATTTCAATCATGGTGTCACAATTCTCTTTTCTAGCTTCTTTTGATTTTACCCATAACTTTATCACATATAATTTATTTCAACAACTGACCCAAGATTAAAGACTCATGAGCAGAAGGTACTCTTATGTCAATAAACACCACTTGTAAAGATTTTGTTAAAACCTATTTTTATACAATCCTTCAATATATATATATATATATTGTATCTCATGTAGTAATGACTTCTGAAATTTAATCACCGTCAAAAAATTTAACATCGCACTCCCTATATGTAAGGATTGCTCTTCAAATTTTAATATATTTTCCTATTAAAACAAATCATTGGTAACCACATCTTAAAAAACCTTACAATAAACAGGGAATACTTTATATTTAGTTGGTATGAAATTATATTAAACAACTTCTTATAATTTTTTATTTTATTTCATATGTACTCTTATAGTTTTTTTTTTTTTTAATTGCATCACTTTTAAAATTTTATGGGCCAAAGTGCATAAGCTTATGAAAAGTGAAAAGGAAGTCTCTTTGATAATTTAATGGAGGAACTACATATAGGTGGAAAAAAAGAAAAAAAATTATCCATATATGAAAAGGTACAAGTGACATTTATATCTTTATATCCCTATAATCTTTTATTTACATCTCACCATAATCATTTATATATTTGTAATTTTTTTTTTATCTTTCCTTATTTGTATGTAGTTTTCCTTTATTTAATTAACCCAATTGGTTTATATTAAATAATATTTGGAAAAAATCATAAAAAAGAACAAATAATCCTATCCACCTTCCAAGCAGTCCTTTTGTCAACGTCGAGTCTGGACCCATTTAAAGAAAGTCTGACTTCATGTCATTGGTTAAAGGAATCTATGGAGTCAATTGGTGTGTTTAGTTTTAATTTTTTGAATTTAATTTTTTTAATATTGATTTGTTTTTAGTGAATATTTTTTTAAATTTTAAATAATTTTTAATATTTTTTTAGATGCATTTTATTTAAATGTATCTAAAAGTAAAATAGTTGTGAAGAAATATTTTAAAAATTAATAAATACACTAAAATATAAAAATTTTATTGAATTTTAGTAATTTTTTTATATTTTTGATATTTAGTGAATTTTTTAAAGATTTTTGTCACAGAAATTATACTTTTTAAGTGTATTTATGGTAGGTGTGTCTAAAAGTTAAAAAAATTACTTAAAATATTGAAAAAAATTTAGTGAAAATAAAAAAATATGAAAAACAAAAAAGTAAAATTTTATGAAAAATAAATTCTGAAAACCAAAACCAAGTAGAGTGAATCATTTTCTATTTTTTTTGATGGGAAGAGTCAATCATTATATGGATATATTAGAAGATAGATGGAATTACTTAAGTGCAAGGTCACATGAGCTTTTAGTGAGACTTGTACCTTCACAATTTTTTTATTTGTTTCTTATTATAGAATCACTTGCACTCCTCATATATTTGTAATTTTTTTTTTCTCTGCTCAACTGTTAAGTAATTCTTCCTACAAAATATCTCAAAGTAAAGATATTGTGCTTAAGGCTACAAACGAGTTGAGTTGAATCATTTTTTTTTTTTTTTTTTTTTTTTGTGGTTATGTGTAGAAGTGTGCTAAAAAACTAGACATCCCTCACTAACTCAACCGGTGTGGTTTGATAAAGTGTAGTTGATACACTCAAACTCAAGTTGAGTTTGCTCAATTACATAAACAAGCCAAGTTTGACCTCGAGCTTGAAAAAAAAAATTAAACTTAAATTAATTTACTTATTATAAAAAAAAAATTATGAGCAAAATATACAAGAATACTTATATTAATAAAAAATTCCATCAATTAAATATGTAAATTTACACAAATATCAAACACAAATAAAAAACTAAAATAAATTATGAAAATTTATTTGATATATTAGTAAAAGTAAATATTAATTTTTTTCCCCATGTTCACGAGCCTTATTGAGCTGAGCTTGAGACTACTCGAACTTGGCTCAATTAATAAACGAGTTTAAAATCAAGCTCGAACTTTAAACGAGCCAAACTCAAATTGTTCATGAACAATTTGATTTGTTTGCAGTTTTAATTGTGCTGCCCATAGATCATGCGGTACGTGGTCAATATAATGTCGTGTTATTTTGAGTTAGTATTATAATTATTTTAATATTAATTTTATTTATGTATTTATTATGCGTTGTTTTGTTGTGAAATTTTTGTCCGGTGTTCAATTTGTATCAAATTAGTCCCTTTACTCTAAAATTTTAGAATATGTCATTTTAGGTTGCTTTTAATTTATGAATTTGAAAAAAGATTTGATGCAACTCTTTTAATCCCTAGCATTGTTCTCATTGAAAAGACCAAAATATCCGAATCATTGGATAATTCAAATAGAATATTTGAAAGCTCTGGTAACTTTATTAGAATGATCCATTGTAGTTCATGGAAGTCAAAAAAAAAAAACCAAATATTTTGAGAAGAAAACAAAAACAAAAATCAAGTCATTTTTTTTTAGTCTTCTTATTTATGGATTAAGTTTTTTTTAAATTTAAATTTGAACTTGACCATCAAGTAGTTCATGCTCTTGGGCACATCATAGGTCTCGTTTCAATAATTTAAATCATTTATTTTTGTAGATTCTTCATGTATATTATCCATAAAAATAATCCGATAATCGTAATTTTTTCATTTTATCGCGTTTATTATAAAAAATTAGATAGTCTATTTTCAAAAATATACATGTCATTTTTTTTTTAAAACAAACTTGATAAAATAAAAATGTTACAATTATCAAGTTGACATAATTTTTTTCATAAATAATATACATGTAAGAACTTATAAAATGAATTATTCATGGGATCCGTGGTGAGCCCAACAAACCAAAACATGAATTTAAGCCAATTCTTTTATTTATTTATTTGTTTGTCTCTTAATAGAAACATAACTGCCTCGTTTGAGGACTAAGTATTTTAGTAAAAAAGTCACTATAAATTATCACATTAGTTTCTCTATTTTTTTGTACATTTTTTTCATAAAAAACTAAAAAAATACTAAAATAATTTGTTTCCAGACGACAAATTAAATAAACCATAATATACTTTTTCCTATAACTTCTTGTACTAGACCAACTCATAAAATGCAAATTGGGATTAAAAAAAATGTGGTCAATATTCCAAAAATGATATATATATATATATATATATATGTACGGGGAAGAAATAATTCTCCTTGTATAATCCTGTTGACTAAGTCCGCGCTTCTCCGTACGACGTCGCTTTGTCGTCTGAAAACACAAACGTGAGCTAGCCGGCGGGTGTGTGCCGGAAACCTCTCCGATGCCTAAGTCAGTAAACTTGACAAATAGACAAAGCTCAATGTATTTAGAAAACAAAATTGTATGTTGTGTTACCTCACCCAAGGTGATGTTTGTGAGCTTTTATAGGTTTCGCATGGCATAATCCTAGTAGGACTTCTACTCCTCCATGTAGAGTCCTCCTAGGATTCATACTCCTGTAGGATAATGCTTATCCTTTAACACCCCCCCACTACTTAAACCAAGTGAGATGGTTTTTGTCATGGCCGAACTACCATACGACCAAGATAAACCTGGCTATGCTGAGCCACAGAATAGGCCGAACTATCCTTAGTTCGGTTCTTCCGTTTACTCTTTCTTATCTCGGCTTTCCATGTAGAACTCATGGTACGGTTTAGACCGAACCAACGATTCGCGACCGGTATAACTCCAAGACCGGTCTAACTTCAAGTTGCTTCCGGACCGAAGTAGCTTTACAATTCCTGAGCCGAAATAACTTCATCTCTTTTTGGCCGGAGTAACTTTATCTCTCTTGGGCCAGAGTAACTTCTCGGCCCTTTTCACCCAGTCCTTCGTACTTTGGGCCATAAAGTCCATCCCATAGCTCGGCCCAATTTTCACCAAAAATTACCCTCTCAATTGCCCCTTAATGCCATCTGTACAGCATGATTGGGATTACCTAGTGACCAGCCGAGCTAACATTTTTAAGCCTTTCCAGCCGAACTAAAAAACCGTTTAGCCTCTCCAGCCGAGTTTATTTTACTCCGGCTCTACATGTTCGGTCAAAACGTCTCTTCAATCACAGTGACTGTAACGCTTCACTTTCCAATGACACGTGGCAGGCTCTGATAGGCTGTGGGCAGCAGTCATGCCGCCCTCGTACTACGAAAATTTTGAACAGTCCCGCCCTTTTTGCCTTTCCTCCTTTTCACAAAACAACCCCTTTGTTCATGAATCATTCATCTACCCTATCTTCTCTTTCTGTGCCTCCATTTCTTCACTTCCAAGCCCGTGCTTTTCATTGCTGCCACTGCTCCATCTCCAGTTCCCTCTTCTTCAATCTGGTAAGTAAACCCATTTTCTTCCTCTGTTTTGCTTTCGTATCTCACTTTTTATGTTTTTGTGAAACATATTTGTACATTTTTGTTTTTGATTCTGTACTTTCATGAGAAAATCAGTAGAACTCATGCGTGTATGAACTATTCTGTAGAAAACTAGTCTTGGATCCAAAATCATGTAGCAACCGAACTAGGATACTGTTTGTCCTATTTAGGTAGATTAATTTAGACAATAACCGAACTAGAACTTGTAGAAATAACAGCAGTTTCAGTAGGTTATCAACTCTTGAATCACTCTAGCCGAGATAAGTCCACCGAACGAAGTTCGAACTCCTTAAATTAGGAACCTCGGTCTTCAACCGAGCTAAGCCTTTGGGGCTAAGCCAGCTTTCCTAGTTTCTTAAACCAGACTCAGAAAGCTGCCCCTAGAGGCTCAACCGAAGTAACAAAACTCATAGTTCAACCGATTTAGGCCTTGGGGCTAAATCAGCTTTCTTAGTTTGTTAGACCGAACTTAGAAAGCTGCCCCTAGACGATGAACCGGTCTAACAAAATTGTTTTCAAAGCCAGTATGTCGAGATGTTTGCCAAGATCTGGCTAATAAGAACTCTGCTCAAACCGAGCTATGAAGCATTTTACTGAACCGAGATAGAACCTGTCCATAAAGCCGAAGTAGGGCTCTTTTACCTTGCTTTTAATTTGTAGCACGGTCCAATGATCTGTGCTTAACCCGTGTTTTCTACTTTGCAGACTTAGGTTGCCCAGGCACTCCTGCGTGCGCTCAACCGAGCTACTGAGCACAATTTTTGCACCGATATAACTTATTCGTAAATTATACAACAAATGGGTAAGTATAGGTATCTAGTAAATACTCCGGGCAGCTTAGCCGAATTCAGGAAAGACTACAACATACCCGATGATGTCCATTTGACCTTAGCCGAAAAAGACGTCATTCCCTGGGATAACGAAGGCTTTGTCCCCTTCACCCTCTTGTCAATTGTAGAAACCGGACTGCGATTTCCAGTCCAACCTTTAATCTGTGAGTTTCTTAGGCAGACTAGATTATGCCCTACCCAACTATCCACCAACTCATACCGAATCATTATGGGAATAGCCGAACTGAACCGTCAAGCCGGACTAAACCTTGGCCTGGCCGAAATCTTCCACCAATATTCCATTGGCTCAAAAGAAGATGGGTAGGTTTATTATCTTAGAATACATCGCCGCCGAGAGAAGATAATTAAATATACACCGGACAAAGACTTAAACGACGATGATTTTTTCTGGGTCTCTGGGAACTTTGAGGATTTTCAAGCCTAAATTCCTGGCCGACCTATAAATTGGAAAAAAGGAGAGCCCGGTAATTTAACTTCGGTCTTCTTTCTTGCATTTTTTTTTTATTTCGGTTTGTTAGTCTATCAACCGAACTAACAATTCTTCTTTTGCAGATTCTGCCCACCTTCATTCCTTATACAGCTATCCAAACCTTGCAACTTTGCGAGCCGCACTACGATATCCTGAACGTAGTTGGGCCAAATTGCTGAAATTCGAGCCGACCTACCGATACAGTGGTCGCCGAAAAGCCAGAGTAACTGACTTTCTTCTTGAAGAGGCCCCAGAACCGGACCCATCCTTACCTGAGATTAGACTGATCCCACTAACAGCTGAAGAGGAGATGGCAAAAAAGAACAGAGTCAGTGCGCTTTTAACCGAGACAACCAGGCCCGAAGTAACGCCACCAAGCCAATCGCAGCCTGCTGTTGTGGCCCTCCCTTCCCAACAGCCGTCCTCTTCCCGCCGAACCAAGCGCGCCCGGACTGCCGAAACCGAATGAAATTTGGTTGATGAAGAAAAACCTGCTCTTCCACCGAGCTTGCCACCGAGCCCCCAACCAGAGCCTTCTGACCGAACTACCGGTAGCTGGCTTCCAAAACTTACTTTCAACAACCGAGACATCCAGGACTCAGACTCGGTTGTTGCTGAGAAGGACCACCAGTTGGCCTTTAACCTGGCCAAGAGTGTGTGTCTCCCCAAAGACATGGAGCACCACCAAAAAAAGTTAAACACCGAACTGAAGGCCATCCGGTCTTCGACTAAATCCATGATTCTGGTAAGTAACTTCGGCCGTTTTTCTGTCTACTTTTTTCAACTTTTACTTCGGCTAAAGTGAAATCTTTGTTTTGTCAGGCTATTCAGAAAAACAACATCACCTATAGGAAGGTGGTAGAGCTTAGGAAAATAACGAGGCAAGCCGCGGCAGAAGTTGAAGCAAAAGCGACCGAGCTAGAGGAGGCCAGAAAGCAAATGGCCGGGCTACAAGCAGAGATCGGCAGACTGACCGGACTGGTTAGTTCGGCCGAAGCCGAAAAGCAGAAGGCTGCCATTGCTCTAAAGGACAAGTACTTGCGTGAGCTGGTGAAGCTTGAAAAGAAGAAAGATGCCGAGATAAACTAGCTGAAAGAGAGCGCAAAAGGAGCCGAAAAGAAAGGCTTCAAGAAGGCAGAGGATGTATATGTCAAGCAGTGTGAAGCCGCCAAGGAACTGTTCTTTAAGTGCGGCTGGAGGGCATCCGTTGAGAAGCTCGGTCATGATCCATAGACCGAGGTTTTCAACCCTCCAGCCTACTTCATACCGAACTCCCTTGTGGAGTATGCTAATGCCATGCAACAACAGTTTCTTGAAGGCTCAGACTCTGATGAAGACTCTGCTTCTGACGATACTCTGGTTGTTGATGTGGATCAGACAGTTCGGCCGGAACCTATGGTGGAAGACCTAACTATTGAACAACCAGGTGAAACCGTGGTTCCGACCGAAACCACCCTTGTTACCGATACCGAGCTCCCGCCTGAAACTGGTCTTCATGTTGATGCTGATGCTGCCTTTGATGCCGAAATTGAAGATCTTTTCTCTTGATTTTGTATTTTTTCTTTTTTTGTTACCTTTTGTCTTTATAACGGGGCTATCCTCCCACTGTAATTGCTTTTTAATGAATGAAAAATTTGCTTGAACTCTTATTCCGGTTTTGATTTGTATGCTTGCAGTTTATCTTTTTATGCCCAACGTTTATCTCGGTTTTTGTTTGTTTGAACTGACTTATGCTTACCAGCCAACCACTCCTTAGCCGACATAATTACTTCGGTTGAGGAGTACTCAGAGTTGGTTTTAATCCGGCCAACCACTCTTCAGCCATACCCATACTTCGGCTGAAGAGTTCAAAGAGTTAGTTTATTTCCAGCCAACTACTCTTCAGCTATTCCCATACTTCGGCTGAAGAGTACAAAGAGTTGGTTTAATCCAGCCAACCACTCTTCAGTCATACCCATACTTCGGTCTGAAGAGTACAAAGAGTTGGTTTAATCCAGCCAACCACTCTTCAGCCATACCCATACTTCGGCTGAAGAGTTTCAGGAGTTGGTTTATTCCAGCCAACTATTTCAGCCATACCCATACTTCGGCTGAAGAGTTTCAGGAGTTGGTTTATTCCAGCCAACTATTTCAGCCATACCCATACTTCGGCTGAAAAGTTCAAAGAGTTAGTTTATTCCAGCCAACCTCTAAGTTAGTTTTTTTCCAGCTAACTTAGAATAATGTTTGGTTATTCCGACCAAACGTCCTGCAGGCTGGATCCTTATCCTGGGCTTAGGAAGGGTGTTGGTTTATTCCAGCCAACCTCTAAGTTAGTTTTTCCAACTAACTTAGAATAAAAGGTTTGCAATATTCCTATCTTCACTAAAACTAACTTTTACAAAGAATAACTCATGCTGAAAAAAAATTGATTGTCTTATTGAGAAAAAAGAAGAAATTACATGTTTGAAAG
>NW_021025487.1:3435-14265 GCF_004153795.1 Camellia sinensis
AAAAAAAAAAAATCCTCTTAGTGTACTTTCCCGAAACGTAACACTATAATATAACACTCAAAATGAAATTCCTTATTGGAACACTCTAATGTAACACAAAAAATTTCATAGTGTCCTTTTCTCAACATAAACATTCTAATATAATCTATCACGACCTGAACCTGCCCCTAAAGATTTAAGTCATGACCGCAGTAATCTTGATTAACCTTTTTGGCCTTAAACAAAATCAAATTGTATAATTTATAAATGGCGTTTAACGGAAGCTATAAAAAAATAAGAATAATTCCATTGGAGTTACGTGCTTACATTACAAATCTCACAAAATAATTTAAATTCAATTTCATACTTAAATAATATTTTCAAACAAACTTTCAACTTGTTTTTACACATATATTACACAAAAGATAGTTCCCGAATAATCCACGACCAATACAAAAAAAAAAAAAAAGTTGACAAGCTTGGCTCCGCTTGAGACCAAGTAACACCCCATCACGGAAGCACTTCACATATGGCTTCTCAAAAAAGGTGGACTCCCAAAGTATCTTTAAACTTGACGATTCACATGCTCACTTACATATATATAAGTAGGGGTAAGCATCGGATATTCCAATTCGTCCAAACCGACCGAACCGAACCGATCTGCCGCATTTTGGATGGATGCATGATGACGAGCGGACGATTGTGGAATTATTTTTTTCAATCCACCTAGTTTTGGACTGATGGCGGATTTGAGGTTCCTTTGGCCGCAACCGAGCCATCAAACCACGAGCACCCCTAGTAATTTGTAAGACTTTGTGTTTTTAATTTGTTTAGATATTCTGTTTATATTTTCAATTGAAAAAGAGTTTAGATATTATATTGTGTTTTCAATTTGGATATCCTTTTATCAAATGGCAAGTGTTGATATTTGATATTTTTGTGTGGAAAATATAAGGCTTAATTTTGTCATTTAAAAAAAAATCAAATTAAATAGTTTTTGAATAAAAGAAATAATGAAATAATTTTGATAAAGCATGGTTTTTTATTTGACAATTTACTTGATAATCTTTTGGTTATATTGAGTTGGATTGTTATCCAAAAAAAAAATATTGACAACTTGTATTATGTTTAAAATTTGTAAAAGTTTAAACTGCCAAACTGATTCGCATCCATTAGCCAATTTGCTCAATCTGCATCCATCAATCCGTAGGACGGATGCGGATTGATTTTTTCCAATCTGCTAATCTGGCAGATTGGAGGTTTTCTGACCGCAACCGAACCGCAAACACCCCTATATATAAGGGAGAGGGGTGAGCTGGAGCCTAGTGAGTAACATCAATATAAAAGATTTAATGAATGAAGTCCAACATTTCATAAAACATATCTTTTTAATATCCAAAACAATTCGTATAATAGTCATATATCAAATTCATATCAATCATCTGTTTTAACAATATTCATTGCAAATCATTATACGTGGTAACATCCAATAGAGAAACAATAAACCAATATGTCGAAGTCAATGGGATCATTAAGGTCAGTTCAATAGGACCACAACGGGTCAATAAATAGAACCACAACGGATAATTCAATGTGAACCACTAGGGTCTAACATCAGAGATCTCTGTGTTTCAATTAATCTAATAGGCCATGATATTATGTCCCCCAGACAAGGGACTTACTAAAAGATGTCGCGAATACAATTTTTAAAAAGGACATTCATTCAGAGATAACAAAATAAGATTTCAAAATATCATTATTGAGCAATTCAAAATACTTTTCGAACATATCTTTATAGAGATATTACTCACTGTGGGTTTGAACTGATGTTAACCTTCAGATGACCACCTATGTCACGACCCCAAACCGCCCCTAGTAGTTTGGTGCCGTGATGGCCAGTAATCCGTAATTACCGAAGGCCAACTTTTCAAAACTTAACACAATCAGAGTATGGATATAGGGGGCTCACAAATGCGGAAGCAATAAATCAAACACAAGTGGTCCGTAAGAGCTGTGCGTAGATCCAAGCAATGCCAAACATTCAAATTAACTTTACAACTTAAATACAACAAGGTAAAATAATACATGTTACATCTTGATCAAAAGGCTTCTCAAGCCGACATATACAAAATACAGCTAATACAAATCAAGAAGCATGATTTTCAAGATTTGCCGACATGTGAAACAGGGCATCGCCGACGTAAATACAAAAGTAAAGCCGACATAAGCACGAATCCAAACAAGCAACCAAAACGATCTAGGCGTCGCCGACGTCCTGCTCATCACCTACATATATATAGAGAGGGTGAGCTTGGATACTCAGTGAATGGTACTAATAATAAAAGTTTGCATGAATATAGCCGAAGTCTTTCAAAATAAACGCATCAAACTTTATCAAGCAAGGGATGAACCGTATTCATCAATCAAGTATTACAACATCGGCGAAGCAAGGGACGAACCGTATTCATCAATCAAGTATGACAACATCGGCGGAGCAAGGGATGAACCGTATTCATCAATCAAGTATTACAACATCGGCGGAGCAAGGGATGAACCGTATTCATCTGTCAAGTCATACAAGTCTCAAGGATGCTTACTGACATCGGCAAAACACATCAAGCTCATCAAAACGAGGGCGGTACGATCCGTAATCGTTTAGTCAAAGGTACTGCGAAAGTTTATAGTCCTCCAGCACAAGGGACTTGTGTTACTTAGGCCCGTACCCCGATTTAACAATATGGAACTTGTGTTACTTAAGCCCGTAGCCCGGTTTAACAATATAGAACTTGTGTTACTTAGGCCCGTAGCCCGATTTAACAATATGGAACTTGTGTTACTTAGGCCCGTAGCCCGATTTAACAAGGACCGTATCCTTTTACTTAGGCCCGTAGCCCGATTTAACAATATAGTCTTTTCAAGAAAGGACTGTATCCTTTTATACTTAGGGCCTTAAGCCCGTAGAGTCCTCCAGCACAAGGGACTTGTGTTACTTAGGCCCGTAGCCCGATTTAACAAGGACCGTATCCTTTTCAAAGGTGGCATCAACAAGGAGTATACTTGGCACATCAAACAAGAGCTATTTATTCATGCCAACAAAATACTTTTGTCAAACAAGGCAAGCAAAATTTATCAAAACAAGTATAACATAGCTTTATCAGTAATACCACTCACCTAGTTCTTCAGGTGTAGGCTCAAAGCAAATATCAAGGACCTACAATCACATGGAAAATCACGTTCTCAAAACAAGCTTTATATGCATGCAGATGATCTCGGCATCCTCACCAGGTCCAAGTCAATAACAAAGCAAAACATGCTGGGAGTTTGAACATTGCTCCGGTTTTATACAAACACACTGGGTACCAAGCAGGTCTTTGCCGAGGTCCCACACATCCTTGCCGAGGTGTGGTCCCGCTGGCCTTAATCAAAAGCAAAGTCGGGAAAACCTGGGTTCCCTTTGAAGCACATGAAGAATATGATGATCATGATCATGAGGGATATGAATGCAAGTTCAAAACTCGTCACAAAGATCTGAGGTTTCATGCCAAGAGTTCAAAACATGGACCTGGGTACCCATACAAGAAGGTCATGCAAGAACAAACACAAAAACATGGTTTTCGTTCCAAACTTTCGGATCAAAACGAGACTTTTCTTCAAAAACACATGAATACTATTTTCTCTTTTCAAAACCAACTTCAAATCGATGCATGTCATGCAAAACAGATTTGATCATGCAATGCAGCTAGATGATTAGTAACAACAACCAAAGTAGATCAAAGTTCAAACCTCAAAACTCGAATCCAACGATTCAAACCACGAAGATCAAGCTTGGAAGACTTGCTCTCACTCAAGAACTTCTCCTCCTTCTCTCTAGAGGCAAAGGTTTAAGACAAAAAAATGATTTGTTTCTAGGTCTGCCGGCTGTCTTAACAACTAGCTCGGACACGTGGCGCTACCGGGTTGGCTCAACTCAAAAAGGTGATTGATAGATAAGACAAGTCTCTGACAAAGCGTATGCAGCAAGCTCAGGTAAGTCACATCGGCAAGAAATGACTTCGGCTCAAATCAAAGCTTCGGCAACAGGATAACAAACATCGGCTAGGGAGGTCGACACTTGTCTAAGCTGTGCCACACCTTGGCCGGGGTGTGCCACATCTCGGCCTAGGCCATACCTGCCTGAGGACAAGGTTCACTAAATGCAAAACATCTCGGCAATAAATGCCCAAGGTGAAGGTGGGGGTCGACTAAGGTCTCCAAACAGTTTCAAGTACAAGGGTTCAAAGGCGAACTAAGCTCAAGATGACCTCGGCCACACACACACCGAACAAGGAACAGAAATCATGCAAGTAACTTTAAGCAAAATCAAGGCAAGACAAAACCTTCAAAACAATATAACAAGGCAAGATCATGCATGAATGTATGCAAGTATGACAAGAGTAAGGTGAGGGTTGTTACATCCTACCCCCCTTAAAGAAGTTTGGTCCCCAAACTTAGATTACCTTGCTCCATGAACAACTCCGAATAACGGATTCTCACATCCTCTTCCTTTTCCCACGTGGCTTCTGTGCCATAATGCTCCTTCCATTCGACCTTTACCATCGGTATCGACTTGTTTCTCAACTGCCTAACTTGTCTGTCAATAATCCTCATTGGCTTCTCCTCGTAGCCCAAATCCTCAGTAACCATGATCTTGGAATGATCAATTACATGTAGTGGATCTCGGATGTACTTCCTCAACATCGAAACATGAAACACATTGTGGACTTGGCTCAAATCCGGCGGCAAAGCAAGTCTGTAGGCAACGGGGTTAATTCTCTCAAGAATTTCAAATGGCCCAACATAACGAGGTGCTAATTTACCTTTGTTTCCAAATCTGGATACTCCTTTCATTGGTGAAACTTTCAGGAATACATGATTCCCAACTTCGAATTCTAACTCATTCCTTCTCTGATCGGCGTAGCTCTTTTGTCGGCTCTGGGCAGTCTTAATCCTCTGTCGGATGAGTTTAATCTTCTCTGTTGTCACTTGAATCAATTCGGGACCGAGCAGAGCTCTGTCTCCAACTTCGGTCCAACATATCGGCGACCTACATTTTCTTCCGTACAAGGCCTCATACGGCGCCATGCCAATGCTGGCTTGATAACTGTTATTGTAAGCGAATTCCACTAAGGGCAAATGTGTTCCCCAACTTCCTAGGAAGTCCAATGCACAAAGCCTAAGCATATCTTTAAGCATCTGAATTGTCCTCTCTGTCTGCCCATCCGTCTGGGGATGAAAAGCTGTACTAAATCTCAGCTCGGCTCCAAAAGCCCTCTGTAAGCTCTGCCAAAATCTAGAAACAAATTTAGGATCTCGGTCTGAAACAATTGACATCGGCACTCCATGAAGTCTGACAATCTCGTTCACATATAACAAGGCAAGTTGATAAAGACAAAACAAAACAAGCTGGGAGCTTAAAAGCAGCATGGCTAACCAAATTACAATCATCAATCAAACCCTCTTTTCATATGGAATGCTGCTGAAAGAGTCCTCAACAATCAAAGAAACAAACAAAATAACTGGTAGCCAGCGGTAGAAAAGAACCACCTGATTGAAACTGTGGACATCAAAGAATACCTAACAACAGTTATTTCTCCAACCAAAAACATATTGGCAACAATAGTTCATGAGGTCTCCATTTTCCCAACTCATAGCTCTACCAATGTTATCAATGAAAGTAATATTGACTAGAATCCGTACTTCGCCTACATAAGTTTCCCCTCTATGATACTCTCCAAATACTGACACAGGTGAGCAATGAAGATCTCAACCACTACTTGATAATTTGGAAAAGGAAAAACTGCTGGAGCAAAAAAATTCCTTCTTAACTTCTAGGCATAAGTACCTAATGGGAAAAGAAAAGAAACAAAAGCCTATAACTGTACATTTCGCAATTTAACTTCTAAATGACAAGATGGCTTCTTGTTTGCTTATGCCTCCTTCTCTCCAGCAATACCACTCAGTGCTACCCAAGAAGTGCTACCTTACCACCAAAACCATCATCATGCCAACCCTGCCACCACTGCTAATAGTACTATGACAACACAATGGCCACAATTTCTATACAAACTTTTTTTTTTTAATGTCACACCTCCTCTTCATGCTCAAATCAGAGCCGAAAGAGAAATTAGCTTCCATTTATTTTTCACTTTCTTGCAACCCCATCATTTCCATTCACTCAATCTGAAAGTCATATGGAGTCGCTTTCACTAATCTATGTTATTCAAGCATTATAAAATTCAATAACAACACACACACACACACAGGAGTCATCCCTGACCCAGTTCTTATGAGCAGATGCCAACCACAGGAAGAGTATTGGATGCACAAAAGCAACATAGATGATACATCGAGCAAATACTGAAAACCAAGAACCTTCCAACATCTTGTATTGCAGTAGCATTTCCCTTAAACGAAGTGTTCATGATCTTAAATTCAGTGTTGACCTCCCATCAAATAGAAGAGATCCTACCAATCATGCAATTCAAATACTTCCCACATTTAAAATATTCATGAAACAGTGAAGTTTCATGAAAAACAGAAGCAAAACCCTTAAGTTGATGCAAACCTTCACCATGAGTTCCCATAAGCTGAAGAAACCATAATCAGGTTAAATCGTACTTACTTGATTGCAGCAGAATGAGTAGGAATAATTTCAATCAAACAATGGGGTGGAGAAAAAAACACCGTAATGTAGAAGACAGACCTGCCACAAACACTGCACTTTAAACTACCAATTTTTCCTTGCTCTTTCAATCTTCTGCGTTGCGCTGGATTCTCATTCAGTTGTTTGACAAATTTGAAAAATGCACTGTGCACCAGCTGCTTAAACTCCTTAGAGTTTTCAGGTGGCTCAGACTTTGCAGGGGTGAGCTTAGCTTCTGAAGGGCCTCCCTCTTCAGCATGAATACTTTCAGCATGAATACTTCCATGATAAGCATCTTGATTGTTTCTCAAGGACTTCTGCAGCTTGATTTTTTTTGCTGAAGGCTGTGGAATATGAACATGTTGAGGAACAGGCCCCAGTCTCTTCTTTATATCTCTAAAACTATATTTTAAACGCCTTGGATTACATGCTGACAGACTACCAGATGCATTAGAGTTACAATTTCTATGACCAACCATCCCATTGAAAGTTTTTCCAACATTTCTGTATCGTGAGGAACTCAACAGTGGCTTATTTGACTTAGTATCATGAATTTTTCCAGTGATCTTCCTGTTACTTGAGAACTTACTTCCTGGGTTCTGCCTAATTAGTTTCTTGTCAACATCCCATTTCCTTTTAAGCATCCTTTTAGGGTGCTCAAGAGAGCCTAGTTCCTCTACTATGAATCTGTCTTGATTGTTATCATAAACCCCGTCTAACCAAAGATCATAATCTTCCATCAACGACATATTCAATCTTTCCTCATCAGAATGAAGATGATCATCTATTCCATAACCATGGTCTTCGCTAGAGTAAATGTTTTCATGGCCTCTATATAGTTCTCTTTCATACTCGAGGTGCACACTCCTAGGACCTAAATCTTCTCCCTCTTTCTTACTTGCATATGATGATCTAGCTGCATCAGGATAATTGGAAATTGGCTGTTCTTGTGAAGAGCGATGATAGTCCCGTAGTCTGCCTTCAATCAGTCGCTCTCTACCAGAACTTTCTGTAACAACTATCCTGTCTATGATAGGTTCCACAATTCTAGGTCCTAATGACTCTCGATGGCCATAGTCATCTTCAATACTCACCATCTTCCCATAAAGTTTATCAGTCAGAGAACCCATATCGCTCTTCTCACTTCTTTGCACTTCAGAATAAGCATAACCCCTTTGTGTGCCCTCCTTCGGACTAAGCTGAACCTTCATGTAGTTTGTCATATCTTCTAGGTGCAAGGTAGGGTCTCTGGAGGAATTGGAATGTGAATCATGAGTATACGCCTCATGGGAAATAGGATCATTAAGCAATCCTGAACTCCTACTGAATCCATCCAAACGAATGGGGTAACCATTGCCACCGGAATAATGGTAATCATTCATTGAACTTCCAAAAGGGACAGTGGTCGACGTCTTGGACTGAGATGATGGTATTGCATAATGAGAAGTATCCCTTGAGTGGCAGTGGGTCTTCTCTTCCCTTGAGTAGAATTTAGAAATATCTTCCTCCTTCAATAATTCTCTTTCTGGTAGTTTATCAGAAGGCAGGTGGGCTTGGAATCGAATGTCTTCGTCCTTGTCAAGAGTGCTATTCAATTTTTGCGATGGCAATAAAAGGCCACCACTATCAGTGTCTACAGAACTTCTCCGAGTGCCACTTGGAGGAAGGTATCCAGGGAAAGTTCTGTCCCTTCCGATTTCCATATGTATGGGTTTCGCCACCATCATCCCAGAGCGGGCCGTATCTGCAAATCCAATGCCCTGATAATTCCTTTCAGTATTCACTCTGGTACTACTAATAATACCAACACCACAATCAGGAAAATTCTTCGAGCTGTGATTTACATTATCATTCACTCTTTTGTGTTCGTCTAAAAGATATTTCCACTGGAACTTCAAGGACGGTGAGTCCCTTTGTGACAAAGCTTCGTTAAACTGGGACAGTTTTTGCAATTCCCCGTCTCCATCTCCATCCAAATGCTTACTATAATCTCTTCTCTGTGATGAACCACTGGGATGCTCACTACCCAAAACCCGCCTCGACTTCTCCCTTTCATTCAAACCTGGAACAAAGTGTGAATGCCTCTCTCGCCACGAATAGTCCCGACCTTGCACACTGGATCGAATTGGAGACCCAGTTCTATGGTCTCGTGATCGCCCACGCGGCAGCGAATAGTCCCGTCCACCTTGCAAAGTTACACGAGGCGGAGACCGAAGTCTAACGTCTCCTCCTAACCTCTTCTCTCTCATCATTCACTGCTGAACTAGATACAGAAACAATCTTTCTATATCTGTCTCCTTCAATAACACCAAATACAGAAACGCAGAATATTTGAGGAAACTAATATTAATATATCAGAACCAGCAGTCCCTAAGATTCAGATTTTACATAAAATGAAGAAAAAAACCCTAGGAGAGAGAAAACCCTAACCGAAGAAGAAGAAAACCATACTCAACGCCAATTCGAAGCAATATCTAACAGGTGTTTATGCGATTCGAAGGAACCAAATCCTAAGATTGCAATTTTTCAATCAATGATTTCATATTGTACGATACATATACATAATATTTAGTGTGATTTCAAACCTTTTGGGGTGAAGAAGAAGATCGAGAAGCCATCGATTCAGATTCTGGTTTGCTCATATGTGAATAGATAGATAGATAGAAGAAGAAGATCGAGAAGCCATCGATTCAGATTCTGGTTTGCTCATATGTGAATAGATAGATAGATAGAAGAAGAAGATCGAGAAGCCATCGATTCAGATTCTGGTTTGCTCATATGTGAATAGATAGATAGATAGAAGAAGAAGATCGAGAAGCCATCGATTCAGATTCTGGTTTGCTCATATGTGAATAGATAGATAGATAGAAGAAGAAGATCGAGAAGCCATCGATTCAGATTCTGGTTTGCTCATATGTGAATAGATAGATAGATAGAAGAAGAAGATCGAGAAGCCATCGATTCAGATTCTGGTTTGCTCATATGTGAATAGATAGATAGATAGAAGAAGAAGATCGAGAAGCCATCGATTCAGATTCTGGTTTGCTCATATGTGAATAGATAGATAGATAGAAGAAGAAGATCGAGAAGCCATCGATTCAGATTCTGGTTTGCTCATATGTGAATAGATAGATAGATAGAAGAAGAAGATCGAGAAGCCATCGATTCAGATTCTGGTTTGCTCATATGTGAATAGATAGATAGATAGAAGAAGAAGATCGAGAAGCCATCGATTCAGATTCTGGTTTGCTCATATGTGAATAGATAGATAGATAGAAGAAGAAGATCGAGAAGCCATCGATTCAGATTCTGGTTTGCTCATATGTGAATAGATAGATAGATAGAAGAAGAAGATCGAGAAGCCATCGATTCAGATTCTGGTTTGCTCATATGTGAATAGATAGATAGATAGAAGAAGAAGATCGAGAAGCCATCGATTCAGATTCTGGTTTGCTCATATGTGAATAGATAGATAGATAGAAGAAGAAGATCGAGAAGCCATCGATTCAGATTCTGGTTTGCTCATATGTGAATAGATAGATAGATAGAAGAAGAAGATCGAGAAGCCATCGATTCAGATTCTGGTTTGCTCATATGTGAATAGATAGATAGATATAGAGAGAGAGAAAGGGAAACGAATGGTTGCAGGTATAAACAAGGCTTCAAATTTGATTCATGAATGGAATCCCAAATTTTGTTTGGCGTGATTTTATTTATTTATGGAAGTTATTAAAGGCTAGTTTAGCGGGGAGGGTGACTAATAGATTGTGGGCATGTGTCCCTTGTGGGGATACGTGTAGAGATCATAGAGGCCTTTACCTAATTCAAAAATACGATACATCTCAAAAAGTTTTATTAAAAATTATATTAAGGATTGGTTTAGTATAAATTAAATAATATAAAAAGTCACTATCCTATTTAAGGCCAAGTTTGGGATACTTAAAAAAAGTCAAAAAGTCAAAAAGTTATTCAAAAAGTTAAAAAGTTAACACTATTTACCAAAAGTCAACAATTACGGCTGCACAACTCCCAATCCTAATTTTCCTCTACAAACCAATTTTTACAATTTTTTATTATACATTTTTCCATAAAAAGTCAAAAAGTTAACCCAAACATCCATATTTTCAATCTCAATTTTTTAGTCCAAAAAGACAAAAAGTGCACTTAGG
>NW_021025487.1:19258-44544 GCF_004153795.1 Camellia sinensis
TCGCTCAAGCGAAGGAAAGCTCGCTCGAGCCAAGAAACACAACCTTCAGGTCAAAAGAGACGCAGACGCACGCTCGAGTGCAAAAGTGCTCACTCGAGCCAATAGATACAAACTCAAAGCTTGCTCGAGTGACAAAAGCCTCGCTCGAGCGAAGACACCAAAAACTGGGCAGTAACACTGTGTTTACAAACACAACCAACCTGTTACAAACCTGCCCCACACATCCCAAAACTCAAATATAAGAAATTAAAGGATGGAAACAAGATACAAATATCAGCACACAACTCGGAACTCGAGTCCGGAATACCACAAAGGACGGGGAAAAACCCGGATCGCTATAGCTACCGATGGGAGGAGTTGGTTGCTTCGGTTAAGGCTACACACGGGGACGCAATTGTTTGGAATGTTCGTCTTCATCATTTTATACAGGATTGGGAGGTAGACCAATTGGTGAATCTTCTAAGCTTTCTGTATGGCTTGCGGAATGGGGGGGATGGGTTAGATTCTTTAGTTTGGGAAGTCCAAGGCTCTTAAGGTGTTTTCTTCGTGTTTTCTCTGTGTCTGCATTTTATCGGGTGCTTGTAGGAGGTGTTGGTGGTGTGTTTGCTTGGAAATGTGTTTGGTGTCTGTGGGTGAAGGTTGGGTTATTTGGATTGGAACAAATCATTGACTGTGAGTTTTAAGCCCACTAGATAGTGGCAAAACCATCTTTTCTAAGCCCACCCGAGGGTGGCAAATCCACGTCTTAGCCTACTTGCGAGTAGCACCATCAAACCATCTTTCAAAAACAAACACGAAATGTTTTGTTCCAATTCAGGCGACCCGATCTATACTTGTATGTTGTGCGCATCACATAGTAAACCTAGGCTAAAAAATCAGAATAAGAACACACAATATTTTCAAAACTTGATATCATGGTTAGTAGAGGCCGATCTTTGATCGGGCGAGCGGGGGTGCTCACGAAGTGACCTTCCCCAATCGTACCCAAGTTCCCGAGCCGAGGCAACTTTGGTGATGACGGACACGTGGCCTTAGGCAACGAGTCAGGGTTTCCTAAATTTTCCAAAATAAAATATTTAGGTGGCGACTCTGTATCTGGCAAAGCAGTCCATGTTTGGCACTTCTTTTCTAAAAAAATCTGTTTTCTCAAAAACGATTTGCCGGATTTGGACTCTTTGGTTCAGACTTAGAACCGTGACAATTCGAGAGTCCGAACTGTAGTGAGCCCAATATCGAACAGAACGGGGTGGACTCGTTCCTCCCCAGGGCGTTCGGGGACGTCTACAAACGCATATGAAACAAAGTACCACCCAACAAAAGCAATGTATTACTCAACTTATCCATCAACATAGTAATCATGGCATCATTTGTGGAGCAATTATCAACAGTAACAGTAGAGATTTTTTTATCAATATTCCAATCCATCATACACTCAAGCAAAGTATCACAAAGAACTTCTTTTGTGTGTGGACGTGGAATGTAAATAAAACTAAAATATGATATTCATGAATAAGTATTAATAACATGCAAATTGAACTGAATAAGATAGAACTTTTAAATGATTTGCAAATTTACAAATATATACCTCAAAATGCGACTTTGCAATGTCCATGAATCATCAATAAAGTGTGCGGTGACAGCCATGAATCCTTTCTTTTGATTGCTAACAGTCCACATATCAGTTTGATTGCCACCTGTTGGCTACATATTTTGTATAAGCCAATTGTAATTCGACATGTGGCAGAATAAGGGTAATACAGGAAGACTATTCAAGTCTTCGATCATGATCGTACACGTGGCAGTTAGTATTGGTTATTACGATATTTGAGTAGCATTGGATCAGCGAAGAGATCCAAAGTGATGTGGCTTCAACGGTTACTCACATTCAAATTCAAAATTATGAGGGAAGCCTAATTGCAAGTGATGGCATAGTGGAGCTAATTATAAGGCAACATAATCAGCGATCATGGAGGAGCAGTTCGACGGTTGAAAATGCAGTTCGATGGTCATCCTTGAGAAGTATAAATAGCAGAGAAGGCCCCAGAAAAAAGCCCCAGACTCAGATTCAGAAAACCAATTTTACTTTACATTATTTTCTAGTTTTACAGTTCTTGTTCTTTACATTTTTTGTACTTCAAATTCCTGCACTGCATTTCGTTCATAGGAGTAGATTTCAAGTAGATTGTTGCTGTAAACCTCTACAAGGCTGATTCAGATCTTTGTAAGTTTTTCATTTTGCTTAATGAAATACTTCAACTGTTCTTTATTTACCTATTGTTCGTTTAATTCTCTTAACAAAGTCACCAGTAAAAGTCCTCTTCATTGAGGTTGAAAGAACTAAAACGCAATCGTCTGATAATTGGTTGGCAATTGAATTTCTATAAGGACTGATTGATCCTTGCTGGCACGCTCATAATTACAATAATAACCTTTGAAAGCCAAAAAGCCAACATATATTTTTGGCACGCCCAGTGGGACTAATTGAAATGGCTAGACACAGGAGACAAGGGGAAAATGAACGCTTGGAAGAAGGCGTGAAAGGAGAGGTAAAAGTGCCTAATCCAGAGGATAATGTGATAACACATCCTGTGGAAACACCCAATTTATCAGAACCTATGGTCGAACAGACCAGCACTTCAGAACAAGTACCATATGTTCATAATATTGGACGAGGCCAAGGAATTGGACCATCCACTGTTCCATCTACTCAGCTAATAATTCCATGGGGTGGCCTAGTAGATGTTATGGGACAGAAGCTAATGAATACAATGGAAAGATGGGCAACATCCTTTTTGGATCGAATGAATACCCACCAACCAACAAACACAAGACACATGGAGGAAATTTCAAATGTCCCTCAGCAAAAATTGGCTAGAGATAAACAGCCTGTGCAAATTAATGGACATTCTAATGGTCAAACTAGTAATTAAAACTATGAAAGACCATCACCTCAGTCTTGGTATGAACCTATTTCGAGGCCTATAGCAGGTCAAAATGCCTCAGTACCTAACAGTGAAGCCATGCAAATTGGTGGATCTGGCCCAGGACAAGAAAATGACATAAGAATGGTTCCAAATCCCATATTCGAAGCCATACCTGGCACGAGGGGGTTCACTAATCCCTTATTCGAATTTATACCCGGGGGGTTGGAAGGTTTTCCTACAAATGGAAGAGACATAACACCAGTTCCAGCACCTTTCGCAGGTCCTTTCGCAGGACAGGCTCAAAAGGGTTACCCACATCCCCAACAGCAACCGGCACCACAGGGACAACTAGTCCTAAATACACCACCTTATGGACTAAGAGGACCCCAGGCACAAGGTTGTCCACCAAACCCTGTGTTTGTCCCTCCAATAGTAGTTCAGGAGGCACAAAATATGGTCCCTAAGGACCAAATTACTGATATTGTTAGAGAGATGTGTGGACCGATGGCTCGGGAGGTCCAGACTCCTATGTACAGGAAACCGTATCTAGAATGGGTATATAGGGTACATGAGTACCCAAGAGGTTTCAAGATACCAAATTTTGCCCTTTTTTATGGGAATAGAAACCAGTCAACAGTGGAGCATATTGCTAGGTTTGCTGCTCAATGCGGTGAATTTACTAATAATGACTATATGAAGTTAAGATTATTCCCAAATTCTCTAACTGGGGGAGCATTTGTATGGTATATTAACCTTACACCTGGTTTTATCCAAACTTGGCAACAAATGGAAGAGGCATTTCATGCCCAATTCTTCCAATCGGAGCTAGAAGTTTCCATGGCAGACTTGGCAAGATTGAGTCAAAGGCTTGATGAGAAGGCTACTCAATTTATTGTCAGATTTAAAAGAGCATGAAACAAATGTAGGGTCATCTTACCAAAGCTAGAATTCGTGAGATTGGCTCAAAATGGCTTAGAGTTTAGGCTTCGAAAGAAGTTTAGATCAACTGAGTTCAGAGACTTGGTAGAACTAACTTATAAGGTGTCTAGGTATGAAGCATTACTAGAGGAGGAACAAGATCGAAATAATATCATACAAGACATATTATAGAGATCCTAATTATGAGATTGATGCAGCAGAGATTGTGAGGAAAGAACTTGTGATCTATGAGGCATTAATTCATAAGGACACAATAATTGACCAGCAGTTTAAAAAGAAAGACCTTCATAGGAAATACTCTTTCGATTTAACGAAGACAGATGACATTTTTGATCATTTGCTTGCGGCCAACTTCCATAAGTTACCAAAAGGAGTCAAAATTCCATCTCCAGATGAACTTAAAGGAAAAATGTATTGTAAATGGCATAATTTTTTGTCTCACTCGACTAAAAATTGTATTGTTTTTCGAGACAAGATCCAAGAACAAATTCGGAAAGGAAGTCTAAAATTCCCAGCTAAAGCAGAAAAGGTCATGGGGATCAACAGTAATCCATTTCCAGAAGTTAGAGAAAGTGCAGCTAATGTTGTTGTACCAGACTTCCAGAATTTATCTTTGCAGGAATTGGAAGAGGTTAATGTACAAATGCATGTTGCCAGCCAGGCTACTGTTAAGAAAGACACTAGAAGTCTGCCAATTGTTGGACAAGGCTCTACAAGTCAGGGAAAAGACTTTGATGAAGAAGCTCTAGATGATGATTCCTTAGAGGCAGCAGTTATCCAAAGAATGTGTCCCAGGTGTAAGTTGAGTTATAAGTGGCTGAAAGGGCTCCCGATTGACGGGAAGCAATACTACAGGGATGTGCAGAGACATCCTAAACCAACCAGTGCTTATAACAAAAGGCCATATCCAACTGCTCCAAGACAGCAGCCATTCATGGCTGAATCAGCAGCTACTAGAGTGCAATTCAAGGGTAAGAGGCCTCTACATGAGTCCAGACTTGCCAACTATTACAAAGTGGAGGGCAATCATCCTGAAAAAAGGACTGAAATAAGCTCAAGTTATGGGATCAAAGCCAGAAATTGGCCCCCTAGACTAGCCTCACGCAGGACAGAAAGTGGCTACCTTCATCAGAGGCCTGAGTTAGGCCCAAAACATGAAGTCAGGGCCAAGCAGTGGTGTATGCACCCCATTTTTGACCGACCTTAAGACTCATACGTCATCGATTGAGCGCTCAGTGATTGCGCATGTTGTGCTCGTTTTGAGGTCTCAAAGTTTCGGCTGAGAGCCTTGCCTCCGAGCCTTGAGACTTTTTGTGCTTTGCCTCGGTTTACGAACCAGGTCTTGTTTTCTCTTCCCGAAGGGAGGGAGAGGTCTCATAAATCATCTCTCAGTGGTCGTAGGCTACTTTTCGTAGTCGTAGGCCGCTTTTCCTGTTTGGAGACCAGTTTCTGGTTTTCGGAGCCGTCAGACGTGCGCCTCAGTTCGGGACCGTTTAACTTTCTCGTTTGGCACGATTTTTGGGTCACACCTTGTTTCCTCTCTCTAGAGGGACACTATGGACTGGTAGACCACCTTTGTGGTCGCACGCCACTTTCGATGCTTAACAGCCTGTTTTCGGGGCACCCGGCTGTGTGTTTTGACCCCCGAACCCTCGTTTTGTATTCGTCTTAGTTCATTTTTGGCATGGACCTTGTTTTTATTGTTTGGAAGGTGGTACAAGGGTGGGAGACCACCTTTTTTCCTTGGAGACTACTTTTCTACTGCCGGCCGATTTTCTTGACAGGTAACTGGTCTCCCTCATTTTTAGGCCACGATTGCTAGTCTCCCATGACACCACTAGCTTGCATTCAGTTGGGAGACCACCAAATGGGGTTGTCGACCACCTTTCATGGAGTTGGACTTTTTGAACTGGCTGGCCGACCACCTGAACTGGTTGGCCAACCACCTGAACTGGTCGGCCCCTTTCCTCCTGTTTTGTCTCAGTGAGTTGATTCCAGCTGTGCCAGCTGGGAGGCACAGACTGCATCCTCCATACACGTCTTTGCCCTTGTTTTTTAGCTTCTTAGAGAAGCTTTGGTCTCTTTTGGCTATAAGAGAGGCCCTCCTCTCCCTTGGTTAGGGTTCAGAAATTTGTTGAAGGAAAAGTATATCTCCCTCTCTATATCTCTACACTTAGGCTTAGAAAGTGCTTGGTTCTTGCACCTTTGCACACCACCTCCTAGCCTAACACCTCCACCATTGCTTTGAGGTCCTTGGACGTCATTTTCAGAGGTTGAAGGTCTGGATTTTTGGTCTCAAAGCTGCTGTCTTGCTAAGCTACAAGGGTAACACACTTATTCCCTCTTTTGAGTTTTATTTTGATCCATTTCTTAGTCTTATTTGAATGCATATTTGAGCTTCACTGTAAACTGAAAAAAGTCTTATTTTGAGGCCCTTAACATGTTTGTTTAAGATCATTTTTCTGTTGGGGGTCATCTACCCCCTTCCATGCTTCATTTTGCCTTGTTTTGAGCCATGCCCTAAGGCTTTTGTATTGAGCTTTGCTTGGCCCTTTAGCCACTAAAATCCAACAGATTTTCAGTGGTTGGGATGTAGTTTTGAGGGCCAAAATTAGAGAGGGGTGACCCTCTTCCTTCTTGTTTTGTTTTCTAGCATATTTGTCCTAACAAAGGAGCCCTTATTTTCACACCTCCAAGCCTTGTTTCAGGCCCTTTTCTATGAGTTTTAGGGCCTGCCTAGGCTCTGTCCAGAGTTGGTTTTGTCACCTTGGGTGTGTCCCTTGCATGTGTAGAATAACCCTCTTCATAGCCTATCAAAGGAGCATGTCATTCGCATGCATTGACCATGTTTCAACGAGTTTTTGGGCTTTATTTGGCATGTCATACCTCTGAATTTTCTGGTTTAGTGACCTCTTGAATGCTTCATATACTTGTAGTGTAAACTCTCTTCACTAGCTTGTATTGCATGCTATTTTGGTCTTTGATTCTAGCACTTTTTGACCATGCCTTAAATTGATTTTGTGCATATTTTGGACTGCCTTAGCTTTGTTTTTATGCCTTATGGTCGAATGATGCTTGCTATGCATGGTCGTAGTGTAATACCCTTGCCTAGCCTTGAGTTTTGAAGCCTATTGCATGCTTATACTGAGGTGTTTTCATGTTTTGGGGCCATTGAGCATTTCATTTCAAAGCCTATACTTGTGCCATATTCCCATGTTTTTCACTCTTTAAATGTGTTTGAGAGTCGTGCTTAAATACCTCATTTATGGACCATTGCATGAGCTTCATTTCTATGCATTTTGAGCCATCATTTTAGACCATTTTCCCACTATCTTGGACCTGCATAGGGACTATTTGGGGCTGGTTAGGTCATTTGAGCATTGCTTTGTGTACCTCTAGTGTAATGCACTTCACTAGTTTCGGTATCCAAGCCATCTAGCATGCATTGTGTGAGGTGTTTACATGATTCGGGACCATCTTGCATGTCATTTCAGAGCTGAAAAATGTGTGATTGTATGCCATATTTCATCCCTTGCCATGCTTTGGTAGAGTTGCATTAGGTGCCTTAGGTTTGGTCCCTTGCATTTGTGCATATTTGCATGCGTTTTGTTGCCTAATTTCATCATGTTTGGCCACTGATTTGGTGTGGCTAAGGCTCACCTATCTTGGTTTAAGTCCATCTTGCATTGTATATGCCATTTAGTCCATGTTGTTGCATGATTGACCATTGCATTGTGTATGCCTTGATCATTTCATTGTTAGTCTCCATATGTGCGTTGTGTATGCCATATAGCGTCATGTGCGTTGTGTATGCTATATAGCATCATGTGCATTGAGTATGCCATTCGTAGTTCATAGGATTGCGTATGCTAGTTGCACCTTTGCATGTCATTCCTTGCATGTTTGCATGTCTTAGTTGCGTTTTGTTTAGGATTGCATGCTAGTTGTTGCATTGTGTTTGCATGCCATGCCATTCTAGTTGTTGCATAGCGTTTGGAGTAGGGTTCAGTCCAAACACGGGAAGCGAGGGATGTTTCGTACTCAAAGTGACGAAACGTGCTTCGATTCCCGGTTACCGACACTCTTGATTACCCATGATGGAGTTTAGGCATTTAAGTGTTCATATGTGCATTCATTCTATATTAAGTTGTGCAATTTGGTTCCTCGGCCATCATGCATCGAGATACGTGATTGGTGGCCCAAGGATCGAGGCCTACACTTTCTTGAGCTTGAACAATGATGGGGAGAGTGGTCGTGCACACATATGTTGAAAATACCTTGCCATGCCTCTCTCTTGCTCCTTGTTGCAGAAAACCAGAAACCAGAGGCAGAAACTGGTCGGCCGACCAGCTTTTCTGGCAGGCCGACCACCCCTTTTGGTTTCTCCCACAAAAGGTGGTCGGCAGGTGGTTTCCCATGCCCATAAGTTGGTCGGCAGCCTTCCCACAGATTCCCAGGGTGGAGTTTCAGCCTTCTGGAGCTTTGTGCAAGTTTTTGAGATCAATTGCAAACAAAGGCGAGTTGGGACATCGCGATGGATTTCCCGACAAGGCGACTCGAGCATGCATGCATCCTTTATCATCCAAGGCAGAGCTGAGGCAGTCCGTTTCATGTAGTTTGCATGATAGTTTAATTGCTTACTTAGCTAATTTGTTAATTAGTTGGAGTTATGTAGTAATTAGCTGTAATTTATTATCTGTTGTGGTTGTGTAATAACTAACTTAATTAGATTAGGTTAGATTAGCTAGTTGGTGTTGTATTATTTATTCGGACCCTCCGTCGAGAGGGCGAATTTTGTAATAAGTGTGCGTGAGTGTGTGAATGTCTTCCAACCCCACGTCTTTCTCCCTTTTGCTTACCAGCTTATGATGGTTAGATTAGGGCACGTTTCAATTAGCATCCTTATGCTCGCATGTTTGCATCCATTTATCTATCTCGCATGCACCGGGCTCGGTGCATCATACTAACTGCATTGTATTTCAATTCCAAGTTGAATACGTATCTCAGTTGGTGCATTTCATATGCCATTTTAGAATAGCCGAGCATATCTTAGTTGCATTTTTGCATGTGTTGCATTAGGCATTTCATCATAGTTAGGATTCATGCATGATTTCTAATTATCTTCTTTCTTTGGCTTGGAGTACTCGGTAAGTATTTATGCTTTAGCATCCTTGCATGCGTGTGAGTGACTGCCATGATAGCATGATTACCATGAGGCTATTTGCTTATGTGATATAACTGCCTAAATGCCTGTGGGTGGAGGTTGGGTTATTTGAATTGGAACAATTCACCAATTGAGAGTTTTAAGCCCACTTGAGAGTGGCAAAATCATGTTTTCTTAAGCCCACTTGAGGGTGGCAAATCCACGTCTTAGCCTACTTGCGAGTAGCACCATCAAACCATCTTTCAAATAAACAAACATGAGATGTTTTGTTCCAACTTAGGTGATCCAGTCTATACTTCTATGTTGTGTGCATCACATAGTAATTCTAGGCTAATAACCGGAATAAGAGCACATAATGTTTTCAAAACTCGATATCATGGTTAGTAGAGGCCGATCTTTGATCGGACGAGCGGGGGTGCTCACGAAGTGACCTTCCCCAATCGTACCCAAGTTCTCGAGCCGAGGCAACTTTGGTGATGACGGACATGTGGCCTTAGGTACGAGTCAGGGTTTCCTACATTTTCCAAAATAAAATATTTAGGTGGCGACTCTGTATCTGGCAAAACAGTCCATGTTTGGCACTTCTTTCTAAAAATTAATTTTTCAAAATGATTTGCCGGATTTGGACTCTTTGATGATTCATCGGTCTTGCATTACACTCCGCGAGATTAGATACAGGACCGTGGCATTGAGTCCAAATTGTAGTAAGCCCCATTGAACAAAACGGGACTCCCTCCCGGGACGTTCGGGGACGTCTACAAGTGGCCTTCACAGCTAGCTTCGAAGATGGCTTCGAAGGAGGAAAGAAACAGTTCAACAGCTGAGTTAGTAAGTTCCTGGATACCTGGAGTTCCAGACTGGTTTGTGATGCAGAACAAACCTAGGGAAGTGTCTACCCAAAGAGATGTTGTTGGAAACCAAGGTAGGATGGTCAAACCTCCTTTGGTGGCTCCAAACAATTGGGTATTGCTTAAACACCCAAAAACAAAGGAACCAGATATGGTCCCCGTAATTTCTAGATCACAGAAGAGGAAGATTCAGCGTAGGTACACTTAGTACCAGAAAGACCTGAAAAAAAGTGGAGAAAGCTTTTCATTGGTCCAGACAAAAGGAAAGAAGAATCCAAAGTCAGACCATACTCCAAAACCAACTCTACAAGACAAAATGGATTGTAGCAGAGAACAATTGGCCAAAGGTCACTATGAACTAAAAGCCAGAGAGAAGTCCAG
This sequence comes from Camellia sinensis, assembly GCF_004153795.1. Taxonomy (NCBI): domain Eukaryota; kingdom Viridiplantae; phylum Streptophyta; class Magnoliopsida; order Ericales; family Theaceae; genus Camellia; species Camellia sinensis. Next base: position 29,515 of record NW_021025487.1, read on the forward strand.
TCTAGCAGGATTGGAGAAGGCTTTGATGAAGAGTGATAACGAGACAGAAGAAGAAGTTGGCCTAGGCCAAAAGAAAAAAATCGTTGAGGAAGAAATGTTCGAAGCCTTCATGGCTGAACAGATGTTTTTGGTTGAAAAGCCAATCAAAAAAGACCATTTGAAAGAGTTTGCTAGTAATGAAGTGCCAGAATGTAGCATGGAAGATGCTTTTGAAATTGCTGAACAAGGTGGCCAAGAAGAGAAACAGGCACAACCAGCCATCCAATTTGGCTCGTTTCCTCCAATATCAATGAATATGGTACACATATTACCGCATGAATTCCAAGCTGGAGATGAGAACCAAGAGGGTCAAGAAATAGACCCAATTCCAGTCTCTAGTGAAGACTCACAAGTGAGTATGGTACAAGATGAATCCAGAATGGCTACCCCAATGGAAACTGAATACGAGAGTGAAGAAGAGGTGAGTATTAACCTCTCATATCCTTTTGAGTATCCCTCGAACTCTATGACACAGCATGTCAAGCCTTTGTATATCAAGGCCTTCTTCGATGGGATATAATTGAACCAAGTCTTGGTGGATAATGGGGCAGTAGTGAACTTACTACCGAAATCTTCCTTGAATAAACTAGGGAAAAGGAACCACAGGTTAATCCCAACCAGCACAACCCTTGCTGGCTTCGCTGGAGACAAGCAGATGGCTCAAGAATTCTGCCCATCAACCTAAGTGTAGGAACCAGGGACTGCATGACGGCATTCTTGGTTATCGACAGCAATGCTAAGTACAACGCTTTACTCGGTAGAGCTTGGATTCACACTAACAAGTGTGTGCCTTCCTCTTTGCATCAAAAAATAATGATGGCCTTGGGCAATGGAAAGACAGTGGAAATTGATACAAATCCTCAACCTTTCATAGCCTGTGCAGACTTCGCAGAGGCCAAATTGTATATTGAGGAGTGACACCACTCAATATACTGAGAAAACCTGATGGCTCAGCCGAAGTGATGGCTGATGAGAAAGTGACACACCTGAAGCACTTAGTCCAGGAGTGTTGATGAAGACGTTGTCGTTAAGGATGACAATGATGCCTGGTTGTAGGCAAAGAAATGAAGCCCAAAAAGCCAAGTCCAGGAGATACAGGAAGAAGAAGCCTTATGGACAGACATTGTCTATGAGGAGGAGGGTAAAAATGTTGAATCAAAGAACCTGGGAGCAGAACAAAGTAAAGAGATTGCTTCAAAGGCAGAAGGAATCAAAGAATGAGCTTCAGTAAGTTCTCAGATACAAAACCCCTTAGAAGAAGTAAATTTAGGGGAAGGTTCTATACAACAACCCACCTATATAAGTGCTTGGTTGAATGCTCTTGACAGGGACCAGTTGTTGGTTGTTCTGAAGAAATATAAAGATTATTTTGCATGGTCTTATAATGAACTACCAGGATTGGATAGGTCATTAGTAGAACATAGGCTCCCTATGAGGCCTAATTTCAAGACATACAAGCAAAAACCAAGAAGAATGAGTCTAGAAGTGATTCAGAAAGTTAAGGGGGAAATTCTTAGACTACTCAAGGCAGGCTTTATTAGGACAGCCAGGTATGTCGAATGGTTATCCAATATTGTGCCTGTAGTTAAGAAGAATGGTAAAATAAGGGTATGCATTGATTTCAGAAACTTAAATCTAGTAACTCCAAAAGATGAGTATCCTATGCCTATAGTAGATTTGTTGGTAGACAGTTCAACAAGGCATCAAATTTTATCAATGATGGATGGGCACTCTGGTTATAACAAAATCTGCATTACAGGGATGTCCACAAGACAGCATTCAGATGTCCTGGGAATATTGGCACCTTCGAATGGGTTAAAATGCCATTTGGCCTGAAGAATGCTAGGGTTACATATCAAAGGGCTATGAACACTATCTTTCATGACCTCATTAGAGGATATGTAGAGTGTTATATTGATGACATTATAGTGAAATCCCAATCCATGGAGGAGCATTTGTTTCACTTAGATGCAACTTTTGAAAGAATGAAAAAGTTCAAGTTAAAACTCAATCCTCTTAAGTGTGCTTTTGGCATATTATCTGGAAACTTCTTGGGCTATGTAATACACAAGAAAGGAATACAGATTGACCAGAATAAAGCCGATGCCATCATTGAAGCCAAACCTCCATCAAGTAAGAAAGAATTACAGAAGTTCCTTGGACAGGTTAATTTTCTTCGAAGATTCATTTCTAATACTGTAGGGAAAACTAAAGTATTTTCTTCCTTGTTAAGGCTAAAAGATGAAGAGGAATTTTCTTAGCCCAAGACAGGAGATTCATTGGGAGCTTTCTTAGCCCAAGACAATGAAGAAGGCAAGGAGCAAGCTGTTTATTACCTTAATAGGTTTTTAAATTCTTGTGAATATAAATACTCAGCTGTTGAAAAGCTGTGCCTTACATTGTATTTTGCTGCAATGAAATTAAGATACTATCTTTTGCCTACAATCGTCTTGGTAATTGCAACCACAGATTTAGTTAAGTATATGTTATCTAGACCTATGTTGAGGGTAAGAATTGGCAAATGGATAACTAGTCTTATCAGAATTTCATTTAGAATATGTTTCCCAAAAGGCAGTAAAAGGACAAGTTTTAGCTAATTTTTTGGCAGACCATCCATCTCAAACAGAAAGCCAAGAGATAATGGAACTTGGTATGGCTAGTGTTGAACCATGGCAAATGTGGTTTGATGGATTAAAAGCCAATGGTCTAATTGGAATTGGTGTGGTAATTAAGTCACCACAAGGAATAGAAACCACGCATGGTTTCAGAGTGGATGAAATTACTTTCTCCAATAATCAAGTTGAATATAAAGCCTTAATAAGGGGACTGGAAATTCTTTTTGGATTACAAGTTCATGTAGTTGACATATTTGGAGATTCTCAATTGGTGGTTAACCAAGTGAAAGGGATTTTCAAACGTCAAAGTATAAGCATGTTGCCATACTATGTTGTTGCATTACATCTGCTTTCTCAATTTCAAATAGCAAATGTAACTCATGTCCCAAGATTCTTGAATAATAGAGCTAATGATGTGGCTCAGAAAGCTTCAAATTTCAGGAGAAGGGATAATGCTCAAAGGGACATAAGCCAAACAACATATCAAAAATTAATACCACCCTTAAATAAAAGGAATGTGGTCCTGGAAGTCAATCATAATGACTTACAAGAGCAAGATTGGAGGAATCCAATAATGTAGTATCTGACTGGCCCAACTTCGAAAGCCAGTAGAAAAATTAAATGGCAGTCTATGCAATACATAATGTATGGTAATCCTCTCTACAAAAGAGGGGGAGATGGTTTATTACTGGAATGTTTAGGCCCAAAAGAAGTATTGACAGCTATGGCTGAGGTTCATGAAGGTATCTGTGGTGCTCATCAGCCTGGTGTGAAGATGAGATGGTTGCTTCGAAGGCATTCCTATTATTGGCCAACTATCCTTAAAGACTGCATAGAATATGCAAGAGGTTGCCAAGCATGTCAAAAGCATGGCACAATAAGGCATGTGCCCATAATTGACCTGTATGCAGTAGTGAAGCCATGGCCATTTAGAGGATGGGCCATGGATATGATGGGAAAAATACACCCACCTTCTTCGAAGCATCATTGTTTCATTTTAGTGGCCACTGATTACTTCACTAAGTGGGTCGAAGCTAAGCCATACAAGGCTGTAGACCAGACTGAGGTCATTGGATTCATTAAGGATTTAATCCATAGATTTGGTATCCCGCAGACTATAACTGTTGATAATGAAACTGTATTCAATGGGAAAATGGTAAAGTCTTTTGTGGCAGAGTTTAGAATTAGCTTTGTTAATTCTACCCCCTATTATGCACATGCCAATGGTCAAGCTGAATCATCCAATAAATCCTTGAAAAAAGGAATACAAAAGGTTATGGAAGACAATCCTAGGGATTGATATAACTTATTGTTGGATGTATTAGGAGTCACTCCTTATGCCTTGGTATATGGACATAATGCAGTATTACCTGTGGAGATTAATGTTAAGTCCTTAAGGGTAAGATATCAAGACCGGTTAGATCTTGAGCAATACCATCAGAGTATGTGTGTGACACCCCTGTTCCGTAGTATGTTAATTGGTCCTTAACATGATGTGATTATGTATTTTGATATGATTTTGTGTTCCACTATGTGAAAATATGTGGTTTGAAATTCTATCTGTTCATCGTAGGAATATCTGTTTGAGTAGTCTGTTTTGGAAATTTAATTGAGGGCCTTATCGGCCACGGAACCCGAAATTGACTACGCCATTGTGGTTGGCATAATTTTTAGGGCCTACGGTGAAATTTAATTGAAATTTAATTCTGGTGGGCCAAAGGCCGTTTTGACATGAATGAATGGGCCAAAGGCCGTTTTGACATGAATGAATGGGCCAAAGGCCGTTTGACATGAATGAATGGGCCGAAGGCCGTTTGACATGAATGAATGGGCCGAAGGCCGTTTGACATGAATGAATGGGCCGAAGGCCGTTTGACATGAATGAATGGGCCGAAGGCCGTTTGACATGAATGAATGGGCCGAAGGCCGTTTGACATGAATGAATGGGCCGAAGGCCGTTTGACATGAATGAATGGGCCGAAGGCCGTTTGACATGAATGAATGGGCCGAAGGCCGTTTGACATGAATGAATGGGCCAAGGGCCGTTTGACATGAATGAATGGGCCAAGGGCCGTTTGACATGAATGAATGGGCCAAGGGCCGTTTGACATGAATGAATGGGCCAAGGGCCGTTTGACATGAATGAATGGGCCAAGGGCCGTTTGACATGAATGAATGGGCCAAGGGCCGTTTGACATGAATGAATGGGCCAAGGGCCGTTTGACATGAATGAATGGGCCGAAGGCCGTTTTGACATGAATGAATGGGCCAAAGGCCGTTTGACATGAATGAATGGGCCAAGGGCCGTTTGACATGAATGAATGGGCCAAGGGCCGTTTGACATGAATGAATGGGCCAAGGGCCGTTTGACATGAATGAATGGGCCAAGGGCCGTTTGACATGAATGAATGGGCCAAGGGCCGTTTGACATGAATGAATGGGCCAAGGGCCGTTTGACATGAATGAATGGGCCAAGGGCCGTTTGACATGAATGAATGGGCCGAAGGCCGTTTTGACATGAATGAATGGGCCAAAGGCCGTTTGACATGAATGAATGGGCCAAGGGCCGTTTGACATGAATGAATGGGCCAAGGGCCGTTTGACATGAATGAATGGGCCAAGGGCCGTTTGACATGAATGAATGGGCCAAGGGCCGTTTGACATGAATGAATGGGCCAAGGGCCGTTTGACATGAATGAATGGGCCAAGGGCCGTTTGACATGAATGAATGGGCCAAGGGCCGTTTGACATGAATGAATGGGCCGAAGGCCGTTTTGACATGAATGAATGGGCCAAAGGCCGTTTGACATGAATGAATGGGCCGAAGGCCGTTTTGACATGAATGAATGGGCCGAAGGCCGTTTTGACATGAATGAATGGGCCGAAGGCCGTTTTGACATGAATGAATGGGCCGAAGGCCGTTTTGACATGAATGAATGGGCCGAAGGCCGTTTTGACATGAATGAATGGGCCGAAGGCCGTTTTGACATGAATGAATGGGCCGAAGGCCGTTTTGCCATGAATGGAAACCCGGATGGGCCAAAGGCCAGAATGTTTGGAACTACAGTTACTTGACTTGCATTTCGTATAGTTATATATATATTTTGCTGTTAAACAGAAGTATGAATTGGGCCCAAGGCCGTTTGGAGCATGTTGTTCTACATATTGTTATGTAACTGTTATGTTTGATATTATTCACTGGGCTATCGCTCACGCTCATTCATGTATTTGTAGGTGAGCCAAGGGAAGTCCAAACCCAGCCCGAGTGAAGTCTGCTAGGAACAACAGGAGGTTTGGGAGAGTCAGCCTTGTGCCTCGCGCATGAGACCATCCTTGCCCTTTTACTATGTACCTATGTTTTGTCTTGTTGGCAAGGACCCAGTGCATGTCTGTACATAGTCTGTTATAGGTTGACTCGTTTTGGATGATCCTGTCTGTAATGAATTTTGTGAAGCTGTACTTTTGATGTGAGTTATTAACGTATCTGAGTATGGTTTGTTTGATGTGCATATAAGCACGGCTCTATGGACAAAGTTTTTAATTTTGCTTCCGTTTGGCCCCCATTAACTCTGTTAAAATACGTTTAGAACAGTTTGAGGCCGTAGGTAATCTCATGATTACTGGCCGGTTACGTCCTTAACCCACGGGGGCGGGTTCGGGTCGTGACAATGTGCTTGGAGTTAGAAAGCATAGATGAAGCTAAAATTCTGGCATTACATAGCATTCTTTTCCAAAAGAAGAAAGCAGCCAAAAGTTATAATAAAAAAGTCAAACACATTGGCTTTGATGAAGGTGATTTGGTATGGAAGACAATACTCCCAATAGGAATTAAAAGCCATAAGTTTGGAAAATGGTCACCTAACTGGGAAGAACCATATCAAGTTCATAGAGTCCTGCCTTTTGGAGCATACCATTTGACAAATTTGAATGGATATGTACATTCCAAAAAGATTAATGGCAGATATTCGAAGCCTTATTTTCTAACTATATGGGAAACACAAGGAATAGAATAAATGTTGAGTAAAAGAACATGAGAATATTCAAATGATAAATAAGAATTTGCCTTTCATAAAGAGTTGAATACTTTCTGCCATAAATTGGCCCAAAAGTCATTACAATGTCTCAGTTGTTCTTTTACAATAGATGTTCTATTTTTAAATGATGAGAACAACTGGATGGCTGTGGTCATTTTCTGTTTTCAGTCAGCCAGTCCTTGATTGGTAATCTGCAACTTGGTGTCAGTTCGGATTAAAGCCTGGTTAACTGCAGATAGCTCCTTCTCAAGTTGAGCTTTCTTCTCCAGTAGTTGAGTTCGAAAGTAGGAGACAGAGGAATGTTGTTCCTTTAGCTCTGATACCTCAGTATGCACTGTGGAAACAAAGCTCTGGTCTCTAACCAATTTCTCCTCCGTAGCCTTGGCAGCATGACAAATGTTGATGTAAAAGTCAATGGTGGCTGCTGCCTGAGATAGATGACTTGAGAGAGTCATGTCGGATTGCTCAACGATTTTGCAGCACTGAAGGAAGCCATTTCTTATTATAGGCTTCTGTAAGGCCTCAAAAAGGATCCTCGAAAAGGATGTCAACAGCTCCAGGCAGCTGTCCAAGTCTACCAGAGGCGAAGAAGGCTTACTACTGGTGGAAGAGCTCTCAAAAATTTCTAGCAAGGAGTCAGCCAGAACTAATGGCTCAATCTTATCATTAGCTATTGGAGAAGTGGAAAGTATGTTGAAGAGACTAGCTAGTCTCGCTTCAAAAATGTTTACCTCATCCATGGACATGAAGGGTGTAGAAAGAGTTTTAGTGGAAGGCACAAAGGACTGCATAGGGATAAGAGAAATGGATGGAGCATCTTCAGCAATTTCTATAGTTCTAGCCACCAATAAGTCGAGGGAAGAGGGGCTGCAACTAGGCAGAGATAATAAACTATGAGTTGGAGAGCTGCCAGCACCCTCTATAGGGGAATCAGCTACCATCAGAGAAGGAGCAGCAGCTGGAATTCCCTCAGGAGGAGGAGGAAAAACAAGGCTCGAAAAAGAATTAAATTGAGATAAATCAGAAGTCAAATGAAGGAGATATGGAGTTAAGCCAGAAGGGAAAGGAACAGGAATACTGGGCCTCAATGAAGGTACAGAGAATGTAGGCCTAGGAAGTGGGAGTGTTATCTGAATAGACTTCACATTTTGCAATTGATCAACTTCAATTGAAACTGAGGAAGTCCTTATTGGAAGAATAAGCTCAGTAGTTGTTGCTGCAAAAGAAGAAGTACAAAATAATGTCAAGTCTTAATACCAAGAATTTGATAAAAGAATAAAAGAGCAGAGGCATGAAAGGAATTACTTGTTTCAGAAGTGATAGCAACAATGGGAGAGCTATGAAGGGAATAATGCTCAGTAATGTGTTGCCTTCTTGCAGTTTCCCTTTAGATTGTATCAGCAACAGCAGCTTCATCTCTTAATAATTGCTGCTGCCGTCACTTCTCAACTCTTTGAAAAACAATTATTTCTCTGGAATGTTCCTCTTCTACTGCTTTGGCAGTCGCCTCATGAGAAAGGTCTTCGACCAAATCAGAAGGAGAGACAATCATCTTCTTTCTTTTTCTCCTCGGTGATGGTATTTCTTGCTCTTTCTCAGTCTCTGTCTCTTCAATCTGGGATTCAGACTTTTCAGGAGTAAGTTCCTTCTCTGCTGCTTTGGCAGTTGTCTCATGAGAAAGGTCTTCGACCAAATTAGAAGGAGAGACAATTATCTTTTTCCTCTTTGTTCTTTGTATTGGTATTTATTGTTCTTCCTCCGTCTCTTTCTCTTCAGTCTGAGATTCAGATTATTCATGAGGGGGTAATAGCTTCCTTTTCTTTTTCTGATGTAATTTTAGAGTAGCTAAAGTTTCAGTTCTTTTAGGAGATTCCTCTTATGGAGATCCTGAACCAAGATATATGAATGTAAAGGAAACAAACAAAAGAGTCTAAAAGTAAAGAAACCTGAAAATACTTACCCTTTTTTGAAGCAGCTCTGGTAACTCTAGCAGGAGGGGGTGAGGCTGCAGGAGCAGTTTTGGCAGTTGTGGAAAGATAGGGAATATTCTCAACTGTTGTTGATTTAGCCTTCGAAGGCACTCCTAACCCTATCAGTAAATCATGAGGGTGTACTGATAGGCGTACTTCCATGTTGGCTGTCTACCAGTTTTGAAATCTTTTCAAAGCCAAGCCAGAGGGAAGGAAGGGGACAAACTTGAACTCACTCAATTCCTTCAACAGTTTAAATGTTGTCTCTTCTAGTTTTGATTTGGGTATTCTCAGGTCTCTAGCTGTAAGATGGACATTCGAGAGGCTGCAAAATGGAATAGGAATCCCTTGAGTAAACCCAAATTGCCTAGCAAATTGAGAAGGGCAGTATACCTCAGCTATACACTTATAAGCTCGAGGGTTTAAAGTGCCAATGAACAGCTCCCTCGGTAGCAAAATAGAAGCCCACATATCTTTGTGGGGTGGGGTGGAGCACTCCTTATCAGCCAAGAATGTTTGCAACCAAGCAGGTCCTTTGTTGGCATCAAAGGGGCAGAAGAAGGTGGCAGACGAAAAAATAGGAAGTTGGTGAAAAAAGGTGAGGTAATAGGCAAAGGAAGCAGGATAAAGAGTAATTCTTGCATATTTCTTCCCATAAGTGCTAGGGTCCTGAACAAGGAATTTTAAGCATTTGGGATGCAAATCAGTGAAGTAAGCGAAGAGCCAGAGCTAGAGCACCCAAAGGGGGCCTCCTTGGTTGATGTCAAGAGGTTTCTCACAAAATTAGGAGCAAACCCTATAAACATGGCCTAAGAGATATAGGGCCAAGGCTATGCGTTTCTTCAAAACAAGGGCCTTCGTAAGTTGGGCGAATTCAAGCATAATCCGTTAAGATGATGTACAAAAGAGAAATTTACACAACCAGTATAAAATAAAGGAAAAGAGTTCTCTATCTCTCACGGGGCCTACCCTTTTGTTTTCAGCCTTTACAAAGTCACTGTAGGAGGAATTTAAGGGTGGAAGAGGAAACTTAACAGAGAGGTCTGGGTAGCTGGGAGTAAAAGGAGTGCCAAGGGGTGAAAGCCCTAAGAGATGGCAAATATCAAGAACGGTGGGGGCCATCATGCCACATCAAACTTGGAAAAAATTAAAAGCCATGTTCCAAAAGCAAAGAGCAGCAAGAATCAAGAAAGGGTCTTCAGGAATGATAAACCTAGAAAGACGGAGGGCATTGAGAATACAGAGTTCTTGCAGATCATCTTCTCTTGTAGGCATAACTCTATCATACCATTTCTCCCATTTAGCTCTCAATGTCGGCCAGCAATGGTGAGGTTGGGTCATTCTCCAATTTCCCCAGTCGAGCCCCCCTTCATAGTGAAGAAAGTGGTCTTCCAAGCGAAGGTATAAAGCTGGAAGTTGAGCAGGAACTTCTCGAAAGATGGGACCTAAGACATATTCTTGTTTGTTGCTATAGTGAGGAACAAAAAGGCGTCCATCTATGGCACTTGACCCATCAGTTGTTAACTTAGCGATCTCTTCATCAATACACCTTTTCAAAGCCATGGTTGGGCTTATACGATCGCCAGTGAGTACTTTCAGAGAGGAAGTATCCATTGGTAGCAAGCAGCGAGAAAGAAAGGGTTAACAGAAGGGAAGGGTTTGTGTGTTAAGCGAGCGAGTGATTTCAGAACACGAAATAAAAGGGTTTTAAAAAACCTTTGTGTCTGGAAAATATATTGCATAATTCGTTAAGTACTAAAAGTATAGATACGAAGAATTTCCTTCAATATTGATACTTTTGGAGGGAAAAACACATTCCAGATGTTGATTCCAGCTTCGAAGTAAAATATTTGACTTCGAAACCAGATTTTGGAGCCAAAAGTCAAATTACAACGGCTTCGAAACCGAGAAGCCGACTTCGAAGCAGATTCCATACCTAAAGATGTAAGAATGCTCAAGTATTTGTTTACTTCAAAGGGATTAAAGACCTGTTTTAGATTTCTTAATGAAAGTAATGTTCTTCGAAGCAAAAGTCGAGACCCCTTAAGGATGGGAATTGGTGTTCAAAACATCAAAACCAATAATTGGTTTATATATACAGAAAGAGATTGTCTTTTCGGACTAAAACAGTGCAGCCCTCAAAAGGGGCTTCCATATTTTTGAAAGTATAGACTGTTGTTCGAAGTAAAAATGGTCAATTTAAAGCTGATTAATCGTACTAACCATGACCATATTTTTGTTATGATTAAAACAAGCTTTAAAGGGCAAGAATGTTAAATTCGAAGCACTGATTCTAAATGAAAATCAGCAAAGATTGTCAACTGTAATCCATAAATTGGAAAAGTTCATGTTGGTTTTTAGTGTTTCATTTAAAACGATTGAATCCGGATTCGAAGGATAAGATTGTTCAGTTCGAAGCCCTAATTTTGCTTTTAAAGACAAATGGAGACAAAATCAAACAATGCCAAACAAAGAGAAAAGTCTTAGTTGTATTAAAGCAAAAGCAATTACATTGAATGGCCCTTTTTGGGTACAAATTCGAGCTCATAAAAGTAAGGAATAGAATAAATAACAAAATCATGGAATTTGGTCCAACTATGGTCAATGAATTTCTGTTCTTTCTTTATTCTATCCTCTATTTTTTTCAGGATTGGCTGCTGAAGTTGATGTGCTCTCACTTGATAAAAGAGCTCTTCAGCCTTTATTTCGAACGTTGTTTCTTTCAATCCTTGTTCCAGTTCGTCCATATCCAAGTCATCCCAGTACGTAGAGTCTTTATTCTTGAAGTCATCAAATTCTTCGATGAGGTTCTCTGCTTCGTACTGGGCATGAATTCGAAGGGAGAGCACATCAACTTGTGAAGCTCTGCTTGGGTGAGGGGGTTGAGGACGTGACCCTGAGTCAGAATATCACAAGCCCATCGAAGGTTCTTGAGAGGGACATCGTCCTCAAGAACATTGAAAGGCAAGTGAGAGAAGGCCGCAAGCAAAAGTTGGGCTTGCTTCCGCTTAGCTGGAGTAGGGGAAGGTGGAGGCTTGTAAGGTGGAAAGACCTTATCCGCAGAGAGGGCAAGCCTCAGTCTCTCTGTCCAGCAAGGATTTGGCGGAGGAGAAGGTATGGAAGCTTCCATTTCGGGAGAAGGAGCAAGGGCAGAAGGAACAAAGGCATTAATATAATCGAGCCAGTTAGAAGAGCAAAGCTTCGCCTTCTGGGCTAAGAACGATGGGTTGTACCCTTGTGCCTCTTCTGGACGTCGAGTAGTGTACACTATCTTTGTAGGCATGGAGGATGTGTACTATGCTACAAGCAGATTGTCCTCTAAACTGCGTCGGCAGTCGATGGGCACATAAAGATAAACCACCGAGCTTCGCGCATAAGAAGGAAACTCTAAAGGGTCAGTGAACTCGACAAAGTGATGGTTAATTCGCTCCCTTAAATCACAGGCCTCAGGTTCCGACCAGCTTGCCCAGTTAGAAGCCCCAGAAGAAGAAGAAACCACAGCCTCATCCCATGCAGAGAGTTGGGAAGAAAAACTTCCCAGTCCATATTTGTAACTTTCTGAATCAAAGGATTGAGGGTAGTTTGTTCGTAGTCCAAGGGTGAATCAGAAGAAGAACTTCCCATGTTTTTATTTGTAACTTTCTGAATCAAAGGATTAAGGGCAATGTGTTCATAGTCCAAAGGTTGATAATTTGCAAAGGCTTCCATGACTTGAATATAGAAAGGTGGGTAAAGGTGGCTAATTAATGCATGGAGGTTCTTTCGAGGAGGAATAGCATCATCAGATGACTCTTCGTGTGCTCGATCAATACAGGAGAAAATTGATTTGGTCATAAAACGTATCAGTTTGTTCGAATACTAAGGAGGTGGGGGTGTTCAAAAGATTGAAAGAGAGTTTAATACAAATGATGAATGACGGTTGCATTTCTGGAAGAATGCAAAACCCATGCACGTTCTCAGACGTGGAAAAAAGACCTTGATCCACTAATATCACCAAGTATTGGGTATATTAGTGTGGAGGGTAATGTTGGCTACATATTTTGCATAAGCCAATTGCAATTCGACGCGTGGCAGAATAAGGATAATACAGGAAGACTATTCAAGTCTTCGATCATGATCGTACACGTGGCAGTTAGTATTGGTTATTACGAAATCTGAGTAGCATTAGATCAACGAAGAGATACAAAGTGATGTGGCTTCAACGGTTACTCACATTCAAATTCAAAATTATGAGGGAAGCCTAACTGCAAGTGATGGCATAGTGGAGCTAATTATAAGGCAACATGATCAGCGATCATGGAGGAACAGTTCGACGGTTGAAAATGCAGTTCGATGGTCATCCTTGAGAAGTATAAATAGCAGAGAAGGCCCCAGAAAAAAGCCCTAGACTCAGATCCAGAAAACCAATTTTACTTTACATTATTTTCCAGTTTTACAGTTCTTGTTCTTTACATTTTTTGTACTTCAAATTCCTGCACTGCATTTCGTTCATAGGAGTAGATTTCAAGTAGATTGTTACTGTAAACCTCTATGAGGCTGATTCAGATCTTTGTAAGTCTTTCATTTTGCTTAATGAAATACTTCAACTGTTCTTTATTTACCCATTGTTCGTTTAATTCTCTTAACAAAGCCACCAGTAAAAGTCCTCTTCATTGAGGCTGAAAGAACTAAAACACAATCGTCTGATAATTGGTTGGCAATTGAATTTCTGTAAGGATTGATTGATCCTTGCTGACACGCTCATAATTACAATAATAACCTTCGAAAGCCAAAAAGCCAACACTATCCTACTTTTATTATGCTCCACCAAACTTAATGTCTTCACCCTCTCATAATCATAAATCTTTAAAATATCACTCTTTATCGTATTTCGAGAAGACACTTTAAACAATGGATGAAGTACTGCTGAATATCGTTTAACACCAACATGATCTACGATAAAGAGGGAATATTCATGCAATATTATGGCATGTGACAACTCTTTCCTAGCAAAATCTTGATCAAAAATATAAGAATTCATTTTTGGACTCTCTCTACTAAAGTTGTTAGTTAAAACTTTTTTCCTCATGTCCATCACTTTTTTCCTAGTACAACTCTTATGGTGATCATGCAAATGCCTAGTTCCACTTTTTGAATCACCTCTAAGATGCTTATTACAATAATTACATATTGCCTTCCGCACCTCATTGACTTGTTGTTTTTTAAAGTGTTTCCACACAACACTAGGTTTTCTTTTAGTTCCTCCACTAGTATTATACTCTTCTTCTAAATCAATAACATTTTGATTAGAGAGGGGAGATGGTGAGTTCGTAGGTGAGTTCGTAGCTGGCGATGATTGTTGTGACGCGTCACTCTGAAATGGTACTTGAGAGTTAATTGGTACTTCAGAGTTAACATCTGACATTTTTAACCTTTATAAAAATAATATGGATTGAATTAATGTTAACAGAGGCAACATAAAATTGGATTAAATATGAATTGAATTAACATTAACAGAGGCAATATAAAATTGGATTAAATATATATTGAATTAACGTTAACAGAGGCAATATAAATTGGTCCTCAAATAACAAATCATTAACCAATACTAAATTTAGCCACCCTGCAAGAATTCTAAATATGCCATATGCCAAAATCAATTACAAACTTAACTCCTAATTTGCAATCTGAGACTGACAAAATGTGTTCTCAACTAAAGAATATATACTCAGACACACATATACTCAAACACACATGTATGAAGAATATATACTCAGATACATATATCATCCATTTAGCTGAATTGGTTCTCAACTTCTCACAAATGTGTTCATCTATCAAAATCTCATAGTTGACAAAATCTTATAGGCCATAAGTCTTCCATTTTAAACATTAAGTGAGCTAATTCTCAATTTATTTAAAACAAATTAAAATAATAGAAAAAAAAAAGCATGCTCAGAGGATTCTCAGAAATAACAGATAACATATCATAAACAAATATTTAAAATAACATGCTCGGAGGATTCTCAAAAATATTTAAAATAACATCCTCAGAAATAGCATGCTCGGAGGATTCTCAAACACACATATTTAAAACAAATCTGTTATTCCCAATTTATTTAAAATAACAGAAAAAAAGCTTCATATATATATAAACAAATAAATTTATTTAAAATAACAGAAAAAAAGCTTCTTATATACATAAACAAATAACAGATCATATATACATAAACTTCATTTAGATTCTCAGAAGCTGATTTCTCCATGGAAGGTAAATCTACAAGCATGCTCGGAGGAGGTCGAAATAACAGATTATATATATATATATATAAAAAAAAAATTTTTTTTTCCTTTTTTTCCCTTTTCTTTTTTTTTTTTCCCTTTTGGGGTGTT
>NW_021025487.1:49683-112896 GCF_004153795.1 Camellia sinensis
GAATTCCCCAAATGCGACCATGTGTTTCACCCCGAATGCATCGATGCTTGGCTCAATGCTCATGTGACTTGTCCGGTTTGCCGAACCGATCTCGTTCCTCAACCCGGTGAGACTCTGCAAATTCCAGATTTCAATCTCCAGATCGACGATTCGGAGGAAACCCAGAACCCCCAACCCAGCCGATGAAGTTTCGATCCGGGTCGTTGAAGATCCGGAAGAAGACTCTTTCCTCCTCCACCTCCTCCTCCTACAGGTGCTGGACCGGACCAGAACCAGAGCTTTAACCAGAACCGTCCTCCGAGATCTGGGTCGGTCCGGTCCAGACTATTCGGGAGGTTCCCCAGTCGCATTCGCCGGGCACCCTTGTCCAGCCGGGGGAAAACACAGACCGGTTCACTCTCCGGTTACCGGAAGATGTGAGGAAAAAGGTGATAGCGGCGCTGAACCGGACTACGAGCTTATTGGTGTTGCCCGGAGAAGGTAGTTCGAGGAGGGGGTACCGAGCCGGAATCGGAGAGGGTAGTAGTAGGGGAATCGGAGACGGAAGTAGTAGGGGAAGGAGGTCATACAGGCGGTTGGACCGAACTATTATGTCGGACCGGTGGGTTTTCTCAATGGCGCCACCGTTCTTCACTCGACACGTCCTCATTGAAGTCTCCGAAGGTCAAGGCGGCGGGGACGGCGAGGGTTCGACGTCTTCTACGGCGACGACGCCGAGAGGGAGGGCGGCGATGAAGTTGCCGTCGTTCAAGTGTATGGAACCGAAGGCGGGTGACGAGACCGGTCTGGTATCTACTGGTTCGGACCGGCCTCAGATTTAACGGTCAATTTTGTCTGCACGTGTTATTATTAATTTGGAGAATGAAAGGCTTGACTATTGGAGGCCTTGGTGGCCCACCATTGGAACACAATTGGTGGACCAATTCAAAGCATGGCCCAGCTTGACTAACCTAATAGCCTATCACATTATAATAATTTTTTAAAATTTTTTTGGGGGATGGATGTGGACACAATTTTGTATATTTGTTTCCAAATGTTTGTAAATTAGATGTAATTATTTATTCGGATTTATGGATATGATCTTGTTTATTTTTATTTTTTAAATCTTAGGATAAACAAACATTCAAAGACAAACATATCATAATTAAGGATTTGTCTTTGTTGTTGTCGTTGTCTTTGCCTGTGTCATTATTTATTTGGTCTTCTAGAAATTTTAGTTTTCTATTATTTATCTATTTATTTTTGTATTTTATCAGAAATTTGGAAAATCAAGAAATTTATTTTAAAATAAATAAGAAAAAATGCATTTTCTTTTCGGCACTTGCATAAGTGAGGGTGCGTTGGGCCCCGAATGCGAATTTTTTTTTTTTTTTTTTTTTTTAACTTATGTAATTTGGTTTTTATTTTTTCATTCAGTGAAGGAAATAAAGCACTTAGGAAAAAAAAATACACGAAAATCTAAAAAATTATTACAAAAAATTTAAAAAGATAAAATCTAGTCTTGTTGGTTTATATTTTAATTGTTTACACTAGAAATACCAAATAAAAATTTAGAGTTATAGTTACCAAACCAAACTAAGGTTTAAGTCCCATAAAAAAATTAGAGTTATAGTATTATATAAAAAATATAAAATAAAAAATTGAATCAATTACACCATAGTGTCATTACAACATTACTTTTTTTTTTTTTGCATTTTTCAATAATCTAATTTGCTTAGGAGAGCCGATTTGTTTCGTGTCCCCTCATACAGATTGAATTGTCTAGTGATCTCACAATAGGCTTTTTCAATGATTTGATTTATTTATTTATGAATCAAAAAAAAAATGATTTGATTTATTTATTTATAAGTTTATGCGCATGTATTATTTATGAAAAAATTATTTTGATATCTCAATTATAATTGTACAAATTTGTCATATTTATTTTTAGAAAATTGAACGGCAAGTCATGTGAATACATGGACGGGCTTAATTTAACTTTTACATGAATAATTTTGAAGTGAAAATCTAAATATTGAAGGAATGGATCATCAAATTGAACTTTGTAGCCGACCTACCTAGTTAAACTAGACATGTCCACCTCTTTATAAATGGAAGAGGTACTCTCAGATAGAAGACTCTGACCGTCCCTTAAAAAAAAAACAATACAACATTGACCAATTAATAATTCATTTTAACCCTCCAATGCTTCCTTTGGAGTTAAAAGTAAGGAAAACAATAAACAAGTCTATAGACGATTGTAATTACTGGTGTAAGAGCATTTTCGATGGTGGAATCAAAAAAATGTCTTATACAATCAAAAGTATTAAAAGTGAGACCTATTTATATGTATTAAAAATTTATTAATTTAAAAATTAAATATAGATCATCTAATGGTATAAGCTAAAATTTGTGTCAAAATAGATATATAAAAGAGAATAAAAAAATCAAAAGAAAGTTTTACTGCTATCCACTCTCTCAATCTCTCATCTTGCTGTATCTCTTTGTGCCAAAAGTCTTCTAGCAACAAACCACCCACTCCATATTCTCTCTCTCTCTCTCTCTCTCTCTCTCTCTCTCCATTCACTCTCTCACTTTGTTCATTAGGATGCTCGCCACATATAACAAACGAGTTAGCAATCTTTACCTTCTGCACTAGCTAACAACATTTTGGCAAACCCATCGAAGGCAAAACAAAAATATGTTTATTAACTAACTGCCTAATGTCTGAGCTAATATGAATTCATTGAGAGCACCAATAGAGATACTCTAAGGTGGGCCGGGTTTGTCTGACCTAATGAGATTGTTTGAGAGGACGAAATGTCTTCGATTCTCTCGAGGCAACAGATCAGATTGCACAAAACAAGTTTTTTTACAATTCCCCCGAGTTGGATTTTTTTTATTTATAGATAAGTTCAACTTATTTTTATACTTAGTAATTTTTAAATTTCGTTATTTTTTAATCCTATCTTAATTAGATTATCTTGATTTTTTTTTTAAATATCTAAAAATTAGCTAAAAAAAGTTAATTTTTATGCAAACTCCAAAGTTACCTAATTTTTTACTTTAATAAAGTTTTAAATTTTGTTTAGATCATCTAGTCAAGATGAATTCAAAAATGGAGTATTTTTTTTAAGGTCTCTGATATTATGATTTTATAGTATAAAGGATATCAAATATTTTCATGATGTCTAAGGTCCCTCAACATCAATCCAGAGAAATTTCAGTCCCAGAGAAAATTCACGTTATAGAGAAAATTGGTCCAGAGAAATTCTGGGAAGAATTTCTTTGGACCAACCCAGAGAAAATTTAGTTCAAAAACCAGAGAATTTCTCTGGTTTTAACCCAGAGAAAATTCAGTTCAAAAACCAGAGAATTTCTCTGGTTTCAACTTCAAATGAAACAAAATACTTAATTGATCCCAATTATTTAACTGAAACAAAATACTAATAACCTACCAGTTTTCAATATACAACAAATGGCATATTCATTCGATATATAAGATCATTCAATGCAGTTTACAGGTCAACAAAGAAAAATAATAATAATAAAGAAATGACTGGCAGATTCATATCAAATCTCCTAATCATTAGTTACCACTTCCATAATTACAAAGTAGCAAGTTTCTTAAAGGCCCATATCAAATATTGTTCCCTAAATTCTGAAGCCACGCTTTTATGTTGACAGCCCCAAGTTTTCACCTTTGCAACAAGCAAAGGGCTCCAGGTCCATCCAAAGCTCTATAGAATATTAATCACTGCAAAATTCATTATTAGTAGCACTTTGTCTAATCAAATTTGAAAAAACTCCTTGGTTCCTTCCAAAGATAGGACACTTGAGAAAGTTGAAAGTTCAATACACAACTCAGTCAACACTTAAATGATGTCTAAGGTCACTAAATCTTGATCTAGAGAAATTTCAGTCTAAAGAAAATTGGTCCAGAGAAATTCTGGCCTAGAGAAATTTAAATTTTTCTGGACCAAATTTCTCTGGAAAGTCTAGAGAAATTCTGAATTTCTCAGAATTTCTGTGGTCCAATTATTCTCAAAATTTCTTTGGCCCAATTCTTCTTAAAATTTCTCAGCATTTCTCTAATGCATTGGCTGAATCTAGAGAAATTTTGAATTTCTCTGGTCCAATTCTTCTCAGAATTTGTCTGGCCCAATCCTTCTTAGAATTTCTCTAATGCATTAACTGACTGTCCTGACCATATGCAATCACATGCTTTTATGGACATTAGGTAGTACTTTGTTCTCTTTACTATATCATTAAGAAAATTTCCAGATCTGCTGCTACTTTGGCATACAAAATGCCCATGATTTTGTTTGGTATTCATTAGTAGTCTTTCTCTCTTACAGTTTTTTCCCATTGTCTTAAGTTTATGTCCCAATCCTTTGCACAATGTCAATTTCTCTGACTTTGTGTAATATATAAGCCAACAATACAATCTTTACTAACAAACCCATAAATTTCTCTGGTCTCTCCAAACCAGACAGATTAGAGAAATTCTCTCTATTTGCAGCAGAGTTGTATTTTTATGAACAAACCTTGGTTATTGTACATTGATCTAGGAAATTTCTCTGACTTCACAAATTTCTCTGGCTCTATTCACAAAGAATTTCTTTGACTTTGTGTAATATGTAAGCCAACAATACAGTCTTTATTAACAAACCCACAAATTTCTTTGGTCCAAAACCAGAGAAATTCTCTCTAAACCAGACAGATCAGAGAAATTCTCTGGATTGAAACCATAGAAATTCTCTGGATTGGGTGTTGAGGATTGATCTCAAACACCCTTCTTCCTCTCATGACTAACAAATTTATTGAGAATTACAGATGCACGAGGTTCAAACTGGTTCTTATATACATATCTCAGTGACCATACATATCTGTTTGGTCAATCCAAACCATAAATTTTCTCTGGATCACCCCAGAGAAATTTCAGTTCAAACCATAGAATTTCTCTAGACCAATCCTAAGTAAAAAGAAATGAATTGGCATTCATCACAAGAAAATTTTTTCTTTGCTAGAAAATCTTATGCAGTACCCACTTTGAAAAACACACTTCATTATCTATGCCCAAATGTCAGAGCATCGTGGACTTACATATGCCTGATGAGTTCCATAGCGCTGAATCTCTTACTCTACGTTGGAGAAGATGATTGCGCATGCACACACAGTTAGTGAGAAAAGAATCTATGTACTAACATGTTTGGAAGGATAGAAAATGGAGAGACAGATTGGAAGTGTTACTAAGAACCAAAAAGAAAGTATAGGACCCATTTATCTCGGGTTCTTTTTGTGGTTACTTCCGCAGCGAAGTGAAAGTAACTTACTAGAAAGGTTGCTTGGTTGGCGAACTCAAGGTTGCCGGAGAAGATGCGGGTCGACATCGACATGGTGTTGTTGATCAAATACACCATCACTGCTGGTCCGGCGAGTCAAAAAAGGATCTTCAATTCAATCCAATTGGCCAGCCTCATCCTCTTGAAGAATGGTAGTTAGATATCTGAAAGTACTTTTTTGAGCTTCGACCTCGATTCATAGGCGGCGGTGGCAGTGGTAGACGGTGGTTCTGGTGGTTCCGAAAATGTCACTACTTTGATTGACTTCTTCCAAGCACGCAGACTCAACATTCCTGACTTGGTTATCCTCTCTGGCTATGAGAGTGTAGGTGTAATATAAGGGTACGGGGGTGAGGGACCTTAGACTACTAAAGAACATATTGTGGACTTAATCTATTACTAAAAGTTAGATAGGGATCTCAGATCAATTTTCCCTTTAAAAATTTAAGGTGGTGGTGAAGGAGTTGGACAACAATTGGATCTGGGTTATGCCGGGCGGGTATCCGTTTTATCCTTTAACCGGAACAAACCGGGCCCCAAATAACGTCCTTAAAAAACCCGGCCCACCTCCTCAACTCATCTCCGTTAAATGGATTCGACAATTTTACAGAAAAAACGAAGAGAGTGAAATGGAGAACGAAGAAGACGATGATGGTAGTGTCGAAAGAGAGAAGAGTACAGGGTTCGTGATAAAGATACCATCGTACCAAGAAGTCATCGACACTTGTCAATCTCAAGCCCCACCATCCTCTCTCTTCACTCCTTCACCTTCCTTCTCTCAATCCTTCAATTTCATCAAAAACTCCGAGTTCTACTCTCCCCCTCCGCCGCCCTCCTCCTCCACCACTGCCTCTTCCGCCGCCGCCGCTTCGTCTTCGAGGTATTCTCTTCGATTCGGATTCTGGGTCTTGTGTTTTTTGATATTGAGATTGGGGAACTAGGGCTTGATTGTTTTTTATTTTGGTTTTGGATTTGTCAGGCAATTGGGTCAATCGGAGGCTCCGTCTTCTTCTTCGTCTGCTGGTGTTTCGTCGTCATGCCAATCGCAGACTGCTCACAATCGCAATGCCATTCTTGTTAGCCATAGACAGGTATGTTGTACTTGTATATATACACACACAGTGCATTTCCTATTCAAATTCATAGGTTGGTTGCTACTTCTTACAATGATGTACTCATCAAGTGTCTAAAAAAAAGAACTACTGGTATCCATAGTAAAGTGGAAGAACAAATTTCAAGTTTAGTAGAATATATTTGGGATATTGAAGAAAATTTGGGATGTCCAACTATTTATCAATGTCCAAATACTTTGGACTTGAGGATTCAGCAATTAGAGACACACCCACAAACTAAACAATTGCTCTCGGTATCTAGGATTACTTCTGTCCTTTGGGGAAAAAACCGCAATTACCTGAGTACATTGTGAAGTGGCATCTATTAGCCCGTGTAATCTCATATGTTCCTTTCTTTTGATGCAGAAGGGAAATCCATTGCTAAAACATATAAGGAATGTGAGGTGGGCTTTCGCAGATGTTGTTTGTGACTACTTGTTGGGGCAGAGTACATGTGCTCTTTATTTGAGGTTTTAATTTCATCTTCTATCACTCTCACTTAGAAGAAACATTATATGTCTTTTTCTTCTTTGCTATAGTTACAAGGTAGGGTAGGGTTGGTTTTCATTAATATTTGGTTCTACAACAATTTTTTTTATCCATTCTATAACTAGTTTTTATAGGGGTACATATTTCGTAAATTATGACAATTGTTTCAGGAGCTTGTTGAACCATTCACTTTCTTATTTTTTGATTAAGATCACTCTTTGATGCAGCCTTCGGTATCATCTTCTTCATCCAGACTACCTGTATTATCGCATAAGGGAATTGCAGAAGAACTTTAAGCTTCGCATTGTTTTGTGCCATGTTGATGTTGTAAGCTTCTTCTACACCAAATTACGACTTTTTCATGACTCTTGGTGGCATTTGGTTTAACTATTTGATATGAATTTCACAGAATCTGCATTTCTTGCAGATAATTACTCTATGCAGTTTTGTTTTTCATGTAATATGAGGGGTTTGATTGCTCATGTTGTCATTGTTTCCAGGAGGATGTAGTGAAACCTTTACTTGAAGTTACAAAAACAGCTTTGCTTCATGATTGCACCCTTTTATGTGGCTGGAGGTATTTTTGTTCTAGTGCACATGGGTTTATGCAAAATATGGTATTTGTTACATGAGTGTATGTAAGGATGAAATTAAGGAAAAAGATCGACACCCCTAAAAAAGCTTCCCTAATTTACCCACAATGACATAGCAGGTTAGATGTCAACTTTTTGATTTGTCATAAACTCAAGCATGTGAGCCCTACTCCTATCCCGTGTCATTGTTGGTGAATTGTGGGTCTTTAGCATTCCTCTTGAAACAATAAATATATTTGCAATTTTTTTGTAATGTAGATATCTCTGTAAAGATAATTACTTGGTGAACTCTGTTTTGAAATGGTTTCAACACGTGCGACAAACTAATTTGTTTTTGTGGTTCTAGCTTGGAGGAGTGTGGTCGGTACTTGGAGACTCTTAAAGTTTATGAAAACAAGCCTGCGGACATTATCCAAGGCCAAATGGATACGGACTATTTATCACGGGTATCTTTCTCATGATCTTTGGTCTTGTGATCAAGTTTTATTGTTAAGAAGTTTTACAGCCTATGCAGGGACCTCAATCTTAATTTTTTTGTAAAACATGAAGTCAAGTATTTATTTATTTATTTATCTTTTACATTAACAACTATTTGAATTGACTGAGTTGGGATAATCTCTTTGCTTGTAGCTAACGCATGCTCTGACGACAGTTCGACATGTTAACAAAACTGATGTTGTCACCCTTGGTTCTACATTCGGGGTATGCTTATATATGCTGTTACTTGTATTATACATCTTATTCTTTTCTTTGGGATTAATTAATTTTTTCCTATTCAGTCTCTTTCTCATATCATGGATGCATCCATGGAAGATCTAGCTCGGTGCCCTGGAATAGGAGAGCGCAAGGTTAGATTCCATTAACTTTGTTTATTTGCTCTATTTTATTATGTACATTTTTCAAGCACCATGCATTTCTGAAAACTTATGGGCATGCTTGTTACATATTCAACAAAGTGAATTTTGGTTTTGCTTACTGGAACCTTGGGATGGATCCTCATGACTTCTCTGGATGAGATGTTTTGATGACTGTAAAACTGGTTCTTACCTGTAAAATAAATAATGAATTTTAAGGTATTTGAAGTTTGAACTGAAATATGCCAAACGATGTATAATAAAATTGTTTGGTTGTCCACCTCATTCTCGGCCTGTTTGCTATAACTTATAAGCTAACTTATATGATTATAGTTTTTAAGATTATTATCATACAAAAAGCTTAAAATAAATTGTAAATCTATATGATACAGCTTTTGATAATCTGTGAAAAAGTTGGACCTGTTTGGTTAAATAAGCTGTCACAGTGTGTTTTTGTTGTGCAAAAATATTTATTACGTCCTCTAAAGCTATAACTAAGAAGAAAAAGATGGGACTCTCTTACATGTGCAATTAAATGTTTCAAATAAGCTGAAAAAAGGTACTAATTCTAGCTTAAGAAAATTTCAAATTTTTTTGTCAAATAAGCTTAAAAAGCCGAATAAGTAAGTTATAATTAAAATTGCAACCAATCACCGTTAGTTAACTCCTTTTTTTTCTTTTTTTTTTTCTTCTCCTCTTTCTTAAGCAAGTAAGTTAAATAAGTTGACTTACTAGTGTTGCCAAACTGAGGCCAATGTCATTCAGTTGGTAGTCTATGAGGCTTTGTTAGGGAACTGTTGTTTGATCTTTGTGCAAATTACCTTTTCAGGTAAAACGCTTATATGATACTTTTCATGAACCATTCAAGCGTGTAGTTCCCAAGCATCTTCCCATTCCAGAAACCTCTACACAGAACAATGCTGAACCTTTTCGGGTGAGTGAAGGAAAAGAAGATGAGAAAGAAGAGGATGCAAACAAACGTAAGAAGAAAGAACCCGAAATAACCATTAAATCAGCCCTATCAGCTGCTTTTCCCAAATATTCATACAAAACAGGTAAAAAGAACTATAATTCACAACAGGAGAAGATTGGAGAATCCAGTAGTGCTGTGGAAGAAAAGGCCAACAGTGACGATGCGGCAGCTGATCTCTCTTGAGTGTGCTATTATAATCTCTTTTTCCTTTTTCTGCCCTAATGTATGTGGCTTTGAAGATCAAAAATGTTTCTTGCAGTTTTGTACACCAGTAATTTATCAAGGGATGTGGAACTAACTGTTCTTTGTAATTCTGTAAATTATTGTAAAAGTAGATTAGTTGAATTTACTGATGAGTACCTGTGTAGCTTCTGAAAGTGTCTATGCAAGAATGTTCTTCTAAAGTGTTGAGCATTTAGTAGTGGTTTGTTAATAGTTATTTGTTATTTTTATTCTTTTGAACTGATTGAATTTGAAGAGCCTATTTGTCTGCTAGATGTTCTCAATTTTTTAGAGAGCTTTTTACTTTTTAGATGGGAATTTTTGAGAAAGATTGGGAGTCAAGATTCTTATTCGGATCTACTTCAAATTTTGTTTACAAGTTTGATGCTCGGGTTCTGTAGCCTGATGCAGCTTTTCTTTATTTCATTTCTACCAAAGGTGTTTACAAACTAAAAACACAACAATGCTTCAATTTTTTGCAACACATTTTTCGCCGCCTCTGTGAGAAAGTTGGCGTCTGTATCTTTTGCCACAATCAAAAGGTTCTTTTCATCTCATGTTTTTATCACCAGAATTATCAAATGAGGCACCAAGACCTTGTTACAGGAAACCCAATACCTGTAATATCACAACTCAACAATGTTTTTATTTTATTTTTAAATTTATTTTATTAATCAGAAGTATATATATATATATTGCTTTACTTGACATGTTTGGTGAACCAATCTAACATGTCTTGGTGGGCTTCTTCTGCACTTTTGACAGCATTTTCATCTTCATCACTATATCTCACTGTCCATCCGTGTTCAGTCCCAGGAAACATCTTCACAAAGCTATTCACCTTAAAAAATAAAAATAAAAATAAAAATAAAAATAAAAAAACATTATAAAATTCAATTCAAAGATTGGTAAATAAAATATTAGAAAGATTGGGGAGACATTTGTGAAGAAAAAATTATAAATACAAGTAGGAGTGGACTAATTGCATTTCATGAATATAATCAATAGTATAAAAAAATTAAAATTAAAAGAAAAAGAAAAAATCCACTAAAATAACATTTAATACTGATACATATTAAAGACTAGACTATCTAGACAAACTTTTAAAAAGTTGCCAAACACTACCTCAGTTTTGGAGGCAAGAACTTCTTCAAATTGCTTCAACAGCTCTATTGGACAATAATCGTCTACTTCAGCTCCCAGAATAGCAATAGGGACCTGGACCTCTGGTTAGCAAAGTAAAAATGCCCTTCAAAACCATGAGAGAGAGAGAGAGAGAGAGAGAATATGTATTTTAAAAAGTGCTTATAATAAGGTCATATATGTACCTTTCATTTCATCAAGTTTAAGAAATGAAGGATGTAACATGACTGCAGCTTGAATGTACTCTGGTTTTGCTAGTTTCACAAGTACCTTCCCTAACAAGAATTTAGAAAGATCAAAAAATTTCAGGGTTAGAGCTTCTCATCTCTGATCTTCACTAAAAGATCGTACTCGTGCATAATGAACTGTTACAAATGGCGTACTTCTCTCAAAAAAGAAGCCAAGTTAAAAAGCTTCAAGGCTCGGATCATAACCTCACCCATTTCACCTAAACTCGATTTACATGACTTTTTAACACAATTATCATGTAGTGGATAGTTTTTTACTGTGTTTGGATTATAAATTTGTTTAAGAGTCTGTGAAGGGAAATGAAATAGGATTTTTGTCATTTTTTCTTTCCTTCTGCTAATTCCTCCTCAAATCTAAGATCCAAATACAGCCTTAGAGATATGAAAAAAGTTGAAATCTCACCACCCCAGCAGAAACCTGCTGCCCCAATGGCAGATATGCCTTGATTCTTCAGAGCTGCAATTACAGGTTTTGCATCTTCTAATCCTTTTTCCTTCAAACACAATAAAGGGGTTCAAACATTCAACTCTCTGGGTAAGCATTAACTATACAAAAGATTCAATAATGGATAAAAAAATAATTTATAAAGAGAGTTTATACAAAAATAACATTCAGAATGTGTATATTATTCAGAATGGTGTGTTCATGGTATTTTTAAAAAAATAATGATATACAAATAAAAAATTTATACAAAAGTTTCATACAGTATGGTATGCAATAATGTAGACCATTCACTTTACAACATTATCACATTATTCTTGTGAATTTTTATTTTTATTTTTTTTGGTATGATTTCTATGTATGAATCGAGTTTTTCTTTTTAAAATTATAAAGTTAATGATGTGTGTTTTGATTAGAAAATGAAGGTACCAATCACATTCTGTATGTAAATTTTACATTAAAAATTTGTTTATATATCAATACTGATTGATTTGCAAATTAATAGCGAGAGAATTAACAATTATAAAATTAGTGTAGAATTGGTTATTGAGTTAGATTAGTAAACAACATAATCTTTAATTATCCATTTGGTCACCTCACATTTATGCTATGTTTGGTGGGAGGATTTGGAGAGAAATTCAGAAATGGAAAGGGAAAAGATGTGTGAAACTATGTGAAATGTAAGTACATTTTATTCACATTTCACAAACCTTTTCTTTTTCTCTTTTCAAATTCTTTCCCAAATCTCTCAATTAAATACAGTATTACAGAAGCAACGTGATTTCATTCTAGCTTTCATTTTAGTGAATCAAACACCTCTTTTGAAATTGTGTGATAATTTTGAAATTCTTTTTGATGTAGAAAGAATTTCAAGAATTATTATGAAACCCTGGTCACGTATTAGCTGATCATAAAGAGCCACATATTTCCGTAGGAAAATTCTATTTAAATAACATCATTACTCATAAATTAAAAAGATGAAATTATTTAAGTAAAGTTTTCTGCAAAAATATGAAAAAACCAACCGTTCCATGAAACTTGATCCAAACTGGTAGTGGCTTCTCAGCATTCTCATAAGTAAAGGGATCTCCATAAAAGAAGTCTGGAACCACCACATAGAACCCAGAGTATGCAATTTTGTCTGCAAGCTTCCTTAAAGAGTTGGAAAATATTTTTCATAAGTTAGTTTCCACTACCTAAAAAGTAAGAAAAATTAGGAGAATTTTTTTACTTTCTATTTTTTATTTTTTGAAAAGTGAAGTCTTACACAGCCAACGGAACCACACTACGCACATTATGGTTGACACAAATTATATATGCAAAAATGATACATTCTTTTAATTTGAGAGTTCTAAAAGAATATTCATGATGTAAAAAATAAAAAAAAAAATCAAGTCTAAAACATTACATCACATTACATGAGACTCACGCACCAATTAAAACTATTACGCTGTGTTTGGTTGGAGGATTTGGAGAGGGATTTGGAAAGGAAAATGGAAAAGGTGTGTGAAATTAAGTAAAACATAAGTATGTTTTATGTACGTTTCACCTACCTTTTCTATTTTTATTTCCAAATCTCTTCTTAAATTTTCCAACCAAACACAGCGTTAGAATTCCTAATTTAGACTCCCAATCTTTTTTCATTATCTATATTCGGGTGAAAAAGAAATCCACTGTATAACCATAGAATGTACAAAGAAGAGACCACAACTACTCAAAAACTCAACGTCAATAAATGAGGCCCGAAACAATTTTTGTTTTTCCACTCAAGGATAACGAAGGCTTCGTTTGGTAATGAATTTCTTTTTCTTTTCTTTTTTTGGACTAAATTAATAAAAAAAAAAAGGATAAAATAGATTAAAAAGTTAATAAGACAAAATATCACATTCAAATCATAATCATTTCATTTTTTTTTCTTACAAAAGTTAAAAAAAAATCAAACAAAACAAACATTTAATCACAAACTAAAATAATCAAAAGAATTAAAAAAATCTATTGCCAAATGACAACTAAATAATTTTTGTGAATTCTGAACTCCACACACCAACCCAAATACATGTAAAAAAAAGAGTGGTACTATTAACACCTCATGAATTATTTTGGACCTTTTATTTCTTTGGACCCTCACTTATAAATTTTAAAACTCTTAAAATTTTTTTCTCCCCCAAATAATACCAAAATTATTCTTAAATATTCCACCCATTAAATATACACCCCCACTCCAAAAAAAAAATCTCAATTCCAAAAAATCCTAACAAAATCCACTAAGAAGAAGAAGAGTCACATCCTTTTCAAAACCCACAAAAAAGAAGAAGGAGAAGAAGAAGAAGAATACTGTCTCTGCCGGTTTAACTATAATCACAGTAGTATTCTCTCTCTCTCTCTCTCTCTCTCTCATCGTTTCTTCAAAATCGAAACTACTGAACTTGAAAAAATAAAATTTCTGCAAGCGTTAAGAATTTTAATCGTTGAAAGTGTTAACAAATTTTCATGTTTGGACCTGTATTCCTGAACAAATAATCTATATTCGGTAATGTGTTCATGAACAAATAAGTAATGTTCAGGCCTGTATTCCTGAACTTGAAAAAATGAAAACTTTTGCAAGCGTTAACAATTTTAACCGTTCAATGTGTTAAGAAATTTTTATATTCGGACCTACATTCCCAAACATTACTTCTTTGTTCAGGCCTGAACAAATAAGTAATGTTCAATCCTGTATTCCTGAACTTGAAAAAATGAAAACTTCTGCAAATGTTAATAATTTTAACTGTTCAATGTGTTAAGAAATTTTCATGTTTTGACCGTTCAATATAGGTAATCAAATGGTTTCCACCATTACCGGTAGAATATTGCCGCCAAAGGATTTTCAAGGTTTTGAGAGTGAGTAGGTTTTGAAGGTGTAATCTGGGAAAGATTAACGGATGCTGATGGAGGTGGGTGGTCTCATAAACCTTAATTCATGATGTAGTAGGTGTGTAGGTTTAATTGTGAGATGTGGTGTCCCAAAATTAATAATGTCCTTTATAGTAATTTTATTTGAGGTTATTATTTTAATAAAAAAAACTAAAAATTAGGAATTCAAAATAATTTATGAGGTACTAATAACAGTACTAAAAAAAAAAACCAATAATTGTATGGATCAATGTTTTGAAAACCGGACCGGACCGGCCGGTTCAACCAGTTGAACTGTCGACCGGTCCGGATCGGTGAGAATCACGGTTAAACCGCTAAACCCGGTTCGGGTTGAAGTGCTATATTTGGTCCAATATTAAAAAACTGATGCTAAAGGGACTTGAACCCAACATGTCAAGCTCCAAAGAACATGAATTTCCACTCTACCAACATGATTCCTTGTTAATATATAGGAAATATATAATATTAATTGTATTCAAACTTATTTTTATATTTTTTAGTATAAAAAATATTAGGAGAAATATTTAAGATAATTTAACATTTTTTGTTTTTTTTTGTAAATTTATAAATTTATTACTTATATTTTTATTTAAATATACTTTTTAATATATTGATAACGTCACGGTTCAATTTCGATTCAACCCGACGGTTGAACTAGTAACCCGTCCACCCGATCTATTTTTCGATTCACTCACCGATCTGATTTTTAAAATATTGGTATGGATTACGCATAATACAAGACACAAAAAGCTAAAAAAAAATGTAAAAGCAATTATGATGGACATACATACCTCAACTTTGGTGCTTCATATCCTACAATTGATAAATAAAAAGTGAACCCCATTAAAATCTTCTAAAATAAGCAAACCATAATTATCCATTATCAATTTAAAAAATTTTAATTCGTTAAGATTTTTTTATTATTAGTAATTATTAGTTGTGTAAATAAATATAAATAAATAAATAAAATATATTATCATTTATTTTTAATTAAAATATAAATTTATATTTATTTATTTTAGTGTTACTCTCCATCTGTATTAGTTTTAGTTATTTTAGTCATATTAAAAGGGATAATTATATCAAAAGTATGAGATTAATTTCTTATTAGGTGTTTTTTTTTTTAATCATTTGATATAGATACAGAGATAACGGGAGGTGATTATTTGGCAATTTAAAAGTATAGTCGTGTAGTGCTTGATAATAGTATAATTGGTAGAGAAGATAAAATATTAACTATTTGTGTTAAGTGATTGAAGAACATGACGAGATATAATGAATAGTGATTGATAAGAAAATATGGCCATGTGATACTCCAGAACTATTGTATAATTTTTTGATAACAAATAAATCCGTTAGTGAGTTATTTTTAGAAGGAAAAAAAATTCAACAAACAAGTTTTAGAAAATAAAAAATAAAAAATAAAAAAAAAAGACAAAAAAACGAAATCACAACTAAACAGGAGAGAATTGAAAAACAGGACAGGTACCAAAAACATCAGAAATGAGAAGAATTCCAGTTTTGGAAACAGGGGAACCAGTGACATAGGTGTTGAGGCCTCCAAGTTGAAGCACGGAACCATCTCCACAGTTTGAGCTTAGTATTGGTGGGTTTGAACAACACTGAGGACCAGCCATTTCTCCTTTCTTTCTATAGATTTCAATAACTCTGTGAGACACAGAAAACAAGGGAGAGAAAGAAAAGAAAAACTATTGGCAAACAAGGCAGGCTACTGGTTTTTTAATCAATTATAGTCAAACTCTTCTCTTATAAATAATCTTGTGCTTCAGGTTTTTCGACTTGCATGTTATTTTTATTCTGTGTGGCAAATATTTAATTATTATTATTATTATTAAATGTGTGGCTAAAAAAGCTGTAGTGTTTGACAAGCAAAATAAAAAAAGTATTTTTTAAGTACAGCTCGAAAGCATATTCCAAATGCGCAACATAAATTAAGACGGTTTTTTTTATTATTAAAATAGTCAAAAAAAAATAAAATAAAATTTTTAGCTTAGTAAGATAAAATATCATATTTAAATCATAATCATTTTTTTTTATCATAAAAGTCAAAAAAATCAAAAAGCCTATCTTAAACGAGACTTTTGAGCCCCAGGTTAAAATAGTCTAAAAATCAACTCACATCCCAAATGAACCCTTAATTGTGCTTTTTGGCATTAAAAAAAGAAGAAGAAGGTATTTTGCTTGTAATTGGGCTTTTTCACTTCTATTTTTTTTTTTTTAATCTTTTAGGCTTGTTCAAATTCAACCAGAATTTGATATTGTGTGTTGATTTGGTACTTCTTTTAAAAAAAATTTTAATCAATGAAAGTCAATTATTGGATTAACACTTATGGAAGTTAGGTTTTCATTCTTTGTAAAATATGAAGTGCTTGCCCCCTTCATTTAACTCTTCCTAAAGAGAGTTAAATCATGACTTTCGCTTAGAGATTAAACCCCTAAGAAAGTCGTGATGAATAACTAAACTATGCCTAATTGGTTTGGTACTTTTTTTTTTTTCCATGAAAGAAAATCAGAAACTTGTTTTGAATGGATGTTTGTTTGGGCAGTTTGGTTATTAACTTCACTTGGATTATCGTAAAATAAAATAAAAAAGTAATGTTATATAAATTAGGTGAAACTTCACCTTAAACTGGTGGTTTATACTGTGTAGAACTTTTGTTATTTAGAAATAAACACATAATTTTGATTTTTTCACTTAATCTTCTTCTTGTAAGGTACATTCCATGTGCACCCCCAGCATGGTAACATTTCCATGTTTTTGTTCTCAAATGCTGACGTACAAAGGGTACAATTGGGGTTAATGAGATTGATAGTAATTAAAAGGTGCGTAGAATCTGACATACTTTTTAAGTGTACAATTAAAAATATATAGGAAAATAATATGCAACTTACTTTTTTAGACTCAATGAGATATATATATATATATATATATATAAAAGTGAGATAAGTGATTGATAATTAGAGAAGACAAGAGAGAGAGAGACACTACAAGAATTTACACATTTGCCGATCACTTTGACCGACCAAAAAATTTTTGGTCGCAAAAAAATGACATTTGGCGACCAAATATTAATTAGTCGTGAATGATCAATATTTTTGGCGACCAAATATGAGTTGGTCGCAGAAGGTCACATTTTGGCGACCAAAAATGAGTTAGTCGCAGAAATTGGTATGCTTTTCGCGACCAATTACAAATTTGGTCGCGGAAGGTTACATTTTGGCGACTAATATTTTAGTCGCCGTTGATTGAGATTTAGCGACTAAAAAAATTTGTTGCCGAAGGTACCTTTTTTGCGACTAATGTGGTGTTTTGGTCGCCAAAAGTGTTTGGGAGGGAAATTTCAAACAGGGAGGGGGGAAATAAAATTTTTTGGCGACAAAAAAAATTTAGTCGCCAAATTAAAAACGACGTCGTTTTGTACTTGGAAAACAAAAAAATAAAAATAAAAAAAAGGCCCTGATCTCCTCTGTCTCCAACTCTCCCTCTCTCTGTGTTCTCTCTCTCAATCGGCTTGCAACTGCTCAAGAATTGCAGCCAATTCCAGTCCAGAATCCAACATTTCTTCCTCAATCTTCTCTCGTCTCCTGATCCTCGGCCCTGGCTAGACGAGTACACCACACAATCTTCAATCGGTTTTGCAACAAACACTTAACAAGGCTGAAATTATCGAATTGGAGATGACCCAAAAGCTTGGTCTCAACTTTAAGATCATCATCATCAAAACCATTCTGTTCTTCTTCCTCGTCAAACACAACAGTAAAACCCACATTATCATCAATCATAACATTGTCTTCTTCTTCTTGGAAATCAGTGATTAGGTTCCCAAAGGAAACCATCTGATCGAAAACATGATTCGACATAGGGTTCAACAATTTCTCAATCTCCTCCCTCTTATTGGGGTTATTGTTCTTCAAAACACCCAAAACCTCATCAGCTTACGAAAGCAAAGCAGAAAGAGGCATTAAAGGAATGCAAAATTGTCGAAGGAGACGCGGAGGATCTCCCATTCGGTACTGATTATGCCGATAGATATGTATCTGCTGGGAGGTATGTAGTGCCCTGCTCAATCCTTTTTATTTGATTTTTTTGTGTCTTTTATTTTATTCATTTCACGTGCAGTATGATTTTGTGGTTTCAGTTACTGTTCTTGAGCTAGGTTTGATTCATGTTGGTTTATTTGAGTTAGTTTATAGGAGATTTCATTGAATCCATTTGGAATTGAATTAGTCTAAACATTCTACTGTTTTTGTGGTGTATATATTGTGAAATGGAAATATTAGACATCATGCAATGTGTGTTGTGCAAATGTATTGGGTTTTTATACATGGCCAAAATATAAGGGCATTTAAGAGTCTATAAAGGAGCAAATCTTTTGTTCCAATGTATAATTGGATGAACTTAGAAGTGTAAACAGAAATAACATTGTATGCCAACTTTAGTCCCCATTAGATGGGAATGTGAGAGGGGTAGATTGGATACTAATAACAAGGTAGATTTGCAAAATGAAATTGATTAGTCCTTTATGTCCAATATGAAAATGAATTAGAGAGAGGAAGAGGGATTTTACTTCCTTAGTGGTCTCTCTTACAAGAATTTCTATTTGGCCTTGGCCACTGCATTCGTGCTTTTGAGGTTGCTCTATTTCCTTTTACCAACTCTGTCTGCATGTACTCGATTGGTTTGGAGACAGTACATCCCGAATATGAAGTTAAAGAGCTTGTGGGAACATCCTCCGGCCTATCTGAATCGAGCAATCCAGTTATTCAATTCCCTAAAGGAGCCCTGCAAAAGAAGTAATTTGCAAGAGGGAGCGATGAATGCTAGGGCATGGGCTTCAAAGTCCTTAACTTCGGTTTCATTTGGGGATGCAAACACCAGCTAGGTTGTGCCAATAAGTTGATCTCACTTCACTTTTTCCGGCGAAATTAGGCTTCTAGATTCTCCTTTGCTGCAGAATCTTTTCTGTGTCCGTCTGCAACAAATTCATGATTTGATTTGGTTTTCTATTTGGGGCTCAATGTTTCATGGTAAGGTGGAAAATTTTACATTGGTTGGTTGTTGTAGTAACCGTCATTTCTATGTAATTTAGAATAGAATTTGTTATCACCATCCCAAAAATAAGAAATGGCTTTAATTTTGTGAATAGCTTGTAAGCTATATAGCCTTGACTGGCTGGTTTGGACCCCCTCTTGTCATTCCAGATAAGTTTGTCATTTATGTATCTCATCTTTCTATGTTATTAACATTTCTAGATAACTAATTTTAAGCAACATGTTAAACAGCAGTTTAGAAAATGCCTTAGTGTATGACTTTTTCTTTTCTTCTGGCGGCTCTTAGAACTTTACTTGTGTTTGTGTATATACTTAAAAGATGTTTAAAAATTGGTTAAACGGGGAATCTGATCTGAACTGGTTGAAATCGGGTAGTTTGGTTCTAGTTTTAAAAAATTTAGAATCATTGAATATGGTTTCGTTAGTAGATTAATGCTCAAAAGAATTGAACAAAACAAACAGAATTTTTTGATGTTTTCGTTAATTTTAGTATTCGTACGTATAGGATCTTCCATGTGAATAATGGGTGTTCTCTTCTTTTTTTAGTTTTATAATATGATGAGGAATGTTGGACTGAATTTCTGGCCAGCCCCGTTTCTCTCAATCTGAGCCCTAATTTCAATGTCATCTTGTAAATTAATTTGAGCAGGGTTTTTAATAACAATGAACTCAGTGGCAAGATTCCTTCAACGCTAGGACTACTGCAGACTTTGGAGATATTATGAGTATCTCTGTCACATACCCAATTAAAATCATAATAAGATGCTAGTTGTGAATACCCATTAAATTTTTTGAATTGAGTATACAGTGTTGGCAATGGATTTTCCTGGATATGGACTCATTGGTGGCCCTATCCTAATTTCAATCTCATTGTTTTTCGTTCTTGTAGTGACATGCCTGTTAACAAAGCACATACTTTTATGTACCATTGAGTGTAGTTAATCCTAATATGATCTATGTTTGTGCATTTATATCATTGATCTATAGACCTTATTCAAGTACCCAATAAAATAAGAAAGTCTAAATACATAGAGAATCAAACACATAATAAACACAAAAATATCTAACAAATTTACAAATGTCTCACAAAAGCAGAAAGTCTATGTTTAGTTTTCTACATTTCTAACATTGCTCTAATTAAATTACTGCGCTGGACTTTGGCAAAATAGTTGACATCACATGAAGAATGTGCTCCTATAATTCTTTTTCTCTTACATGAGCATTCACTTAGAATTTTTTTCTTCTAGTGACTTTTTATTTTCCCCAGTTGCCAAGATCACATCTGAGGCAGGTGCAGAATGAATTTCATGAAAATGCCTTGCAGGTATGGACTATGAAACTATGAAGAAGCCTATATGTTGATATTATAAACATGATTCTAAAATGTGTACTGAATTAAATTTCAAATTCACATGAAACTAACAAACTGAAAAGAAAAAGACATGATCTTGGTTTTGTTTTAGAGTTTTTATCTGATTTGAGTATATACAGATGGCAGGAATTTCTGTTGTGGGTCGAAATTATTATGGTGTGTTCCCGTTGAGAGGTACATTGCTTAATGTGAGGGAAGCAAGCCATAAACAGATCATGGAGAACGCTAAAATCACGAGCATCAAGCAGATTCTTGGACTTCAGCATGGAAAACAGTATGACAGTGTGAAGACTTTGAGATATGGCCATTTGATGATCATGACTGATCAGGTTTAAAACATTTAACTTCTTGTTTTGTTTTTTCTTTTGGTTTTATCTATATGCAATGGTGTAAACGTCTCCGAACGCCCCGGGAGGGTGAGCTCCCGTTCTGTTCATTTGGGGTCACTACAGCTCAGGACTCTCAAATTTGTCACAGTTCTAAGTCTGAACCAAAGAGTCTAAATCCGGCAAATCGTTTTGAGAAAACTGATTTTTGAAAGAAGTGCCAAACATGGACTGCTTTGCCAGATACAGAGTCGCCACCTAAATGTTTTATTTTGGGAAAATTTAGGAAATCCTGACTCGTTTGCCTAAGGCCACGTGTCCGTCATCACCAAAGCTGCCTCGGCTCGGAAACTTAGGTACGATTGGGGAAGGTCACTTCGTGAGCATCCCCACTCGCCCGATCAAAGATCGGCCTCTACTAACCATGATATCTATTTTTGAAAACATTATATGTTCTTATTCCGGTTATTAGCCTAGATTACTATGTGATGCGCACAGCATACAAGTATAGACTGGGTCGCCTGAATTGGAACAAAACATTTCATGTTTGTTTTTGAAAGATGGTTTGCTACTCGCAAGTAGGCTTAAAGATTCAGATTTTGCCACCCTCAAGTGGGCTTAAGAAAAGATGGTTTTGCCACTATCTAGTGGGCTTAAAACTCACAGTTGATGATTTGTTCCAATCCAAATAACCCAACCTTCACCCACAGGCATTTAGGCAGTTATATTACATAAGCAAATAGCCTCATGGTAAGCATGCTATTCATGGCAGTCACTCACACGCATGCAAGAATGCTAAAGCATAAAACTTACCGAGTACTCCAAGCCAAAAAAGAAGCTAATTAGAAATCCATGCATGATCCTAATTATACAGAAATGCCTAATGCAACACATGCAAAAATGCAACTATAGTAGGCTCGGCTATTCTAAACATGGCATATGAAATGCAACAACTAACAAGCATTCAACTTTGAAATTGAAATACAAATGCAGTTAGTATGATGCGCCGAGCCTGGTGCATGCAAAACAGGTGAATGATGCAAACATGCTGTCATACTGTATGCTAATTGAAACATGCCCTAATCTAACCATCATAAGCAGGTAAATAAAAGGGAAGAAAGATGTGGGGTTGGAAGACATACATCACACTCACCCACACTTATTACAATTATGCCCTCGCACAGAGGGTCCGAATAAATAGTACTGTCCAAATAATGCAGTCCAAATAATATACAAATCCCTAATTAATTTACAAATTAACTAAGAAAAATAATAAACTGGCATGCAAGCCAGGGACTGCCTTGACTCTTCTTCCGATGATGGATGATGCATGCCTGGGCTGCCTTGCGCGGAAATCCACTGGGATGCCCCGATTAGCCTCTGTTTTACAATTATTCTTGGAAAGCGCGCCAAGCTCCGGAAGGTTGCTAATTCTTGATTTGCTGCAACAGAGAGCAGGAAAGGGGCATAGCAATGTATTTTCACAGATGTATGCATGCCTCGATCCTCGTGCCACCAATCACGCATATCGATGCATGATGTTTGCATTACTCAATATAGAATAATGCACATGAAACTCAACTAAAAGCCTAACTCCATCATGGTAATCCGGAGTTTCGACCATACAATTAAGGAATTGACCACTTCCGTCACCGCGGAGTACAGAACTTATCCCTATCCCCTGGGCTAATTCCCTACCATCAAAGCACAATAGATATCCGTCCATGATATGCCATGAAAATGCAACTATGGATGACAACCTAACATAATAACCTAGCATGCACAATGCTATGAAATGGCATACACGATGCACGAGGTAACATGGCATACACAATGCGCTAACATACAACCTAGCATACGCAATGCTATGAAATGAAATGGCATACACAATACACAATGGACTTACACCAACATGAGTGAACCTCAGCCACACTCACATAGGAGGCCATGAGATGAAAATGAGACAACTCGAGATGCGCCACTACAAGAAAAAACACTTTTGACGACCACCTATTTTTTTTGGTCGCAAATAGTCCACTTTCTGCGACTAAAATTTAACTTTTGGCGACCACAATTTTTTGGTCACGGAAAATCACCTTTTGGCGACCAAAAAAAAAAGTTGGTCGCGGAAAGTATACTATTGGCGACCAAAGGCTTTTTTGGTCACGGAAGATTACCCTTTGGCGACCAAAAAAAAAAGTTGGTCGCGAAAAGTATGCTATTGGCGACCAAAGACTTTTTTGGTCGCGGAAGATCACCTTTTGGGGACCAAAAAAAAAAATTGGTCGCGAAAAGTCTACTATTGGCGACCAGAGGCTTTTTTTGTCGCGGAAGATTACCCTTTGGCGACCAAAAAAAAAGTTGGTCGCGGAAAGTTATGGCGGGATAAATTTAAAAAAAAAATGATACTACAGTAATTACATGCTATTTTTCTATTTAGGCATTAAAAGTTTTATAAAATAATATATAACCCAATTGTTATGGGTTATATATATTTTTTGTCAAATATGAACAAGAAGTATGTTATTGGCAGAGTGACAGAGTGGATTGGGTGCATGGTGACTCCTTGGTCAGGAGTTCAAGTTCCAGGGAGCACAAAAGAATTATTTTTTTTGGGTCAAGGCGCTGACTTTTGGCGACCAACTTATCTTTGGTCGCTAAAAGTTTACTTTTGTCTAATATGAATTGGACTTTTCGCGACCAAAAAAGTTGGTCGCGAATGGTCACTTTTAGCGACCAAAGGCTTTTTTGGTCGCAGAAAACTATCTGTGACAAGGCTTTAGCGACCAACTCGCGACCAACATATTTTGGTCGCGAAAAGGTTTTTGCAACCAAATATGGTACTTTTCGCGACCAAACATGTTCGTCACGGAAAGTGTTTTTTCTAGTAGTGCGTGCACGCATGCACGCAAACCGAGGACCGATCCTAAGGCAGAAAATGCCACTCTATCAAGACATGGCAAGGCATGAAAAATGGCATACAAATATGCAAGTTTCAGCAGCAAAACATGACCCAAAACAGCCCCGAATCATGAACACATGGCACCCGATGCATGAAAATGGTCCCGAAATGCAAGATTAAGCACATGAAATGACTCGTAGCTATATCAAGCATGCATTATTTGCTCATGACATGTGAAGACAGATTCAAGGAAGCCCCAAAAAAAGCATGTTTACAGCTTTAAGCGAGGCCAAACAACAAACACAAATAGGGCAAAACTAGCATGCAAAAATGACTCTAAATGTGAGATAGAGAAGTGAGTCACAGCTGCAGACCTCAAACAGGTGAGGGCCCTTCAACAATGTTGAAGAGGGGCCCAAAATATGATATTTTACAGTTTACAACAAACCCCAAAAACCAACACAGGTATGGCTAAGCTCTCATGCAAGAAATGGGCCAAAATGAGGGACAAAGAAGCAGGTGGTGGTTGCTGGCCTCAAACACAAAGGGGCCCTTCAATAATATTGAAGAGGGGCCAAAAATATTGCACTTTAAAGTTGATGGCCGGACCCAAAACAGTATGCAAGAATGCTCAAAATGCTATGCAAAATAGGGCCAAAAAGAGAGATATAACACAAAGTATATAAAGGATGCCTCAAAAAGTGAAAGACCCTTAATGAAACATGAAGAGGGGGTCAAAATAAGGTCATTTGTAGTTCGGACCAGAACCCAAAAACAGAAGCATAAGAGGCTAACAAATCATGCAAAAATGAAGCCAAAAGAGAGATATAAAGGCAAGTGGTAAATAGAAGCCTCA
Organism: Camellia sinensis; assembly: GCF_004153795.1. NCBI lineage: Eukaryota > Viridiplantae > Streptophyta > Magnoliopsida > Ericales > Theaceae > Camellia > Camellia sinensis. Next base: position 74,526 of record NW_021025487.1, read on the forward strand.
AACAGCAATGAGCCCTTCAACAATGTTTAAGAAGGGCTCAAAATAAGCCACTTTTCAGTTCATGACAGAGCTCAAAACAGTTTATACATAAGCCAAAAATGCTACACAAGAAGATGGCATACAAGGGAGATAATGAAGCAAGTGCAATAAGGAGACCTCAAACAAGTAAATACCCTTAAACAAACATGAAAAATGGCTCAAAATAAGCCTAGTTCTAGTTAGGGTCGGAGCCCAAAACAGCAAGCAAAAATGACTTAGAAAGCATGCAAAGTATGGACAAAAGAAGGGGAAATGGAGCTTACCCTTGTAGACCAAGTCTTGACAGCCTCTTGGCTTGAGTTTGGAGGCTCTTTAGCTCTGGAAAACAACCTCAAGTGGCTGCAATGGAGGTTGGAGGTATGATGCTAGGTGGTGGTGTAGAGAAGGGTGTTGGACTTGAGAGGTTTTGAGCTTGGGAGTATGGAGAAAGAGAGATACAAAGCAAGAGCTTAGGGGGGATTTTTGGTAACCCTAAACCAGCAGTTGGAGCTGCTGATATAAAGGCAAAAGGGGGGGAAAAAGGGAGGGAAAAATGGGGGGAAAACAAACCAAGTTTTCCTCCAAAAAACAGCCCCCCGGATACAGAATCTAGGGGGAAAAAGAGGTTGTATCTGCACTGTAGATGGAGTAAGGATTCTGGCCGGCCAGTTATCTAGGTTGCAGGTGGCCGGCTAGCTACTTCCCATGGCCGGCCGACCAAGGGTCAAAAGGTTCAAGTGTGATTAGTGGCCGGCCACCACAGAAAGAGAGTCTCTGATGTGTGCACAACACAACCCTGTGGTTAAACACTGAAAAAAGTGAACCAAGAGAGAGAACAACCCACTTTTCAAAGGGGTTCAAAAGGTTCAACAACAATTACTGGCCGGCCACCAAATATTGGTGGCCTCCCAGATGTGTACATCACAAATATGTGGTTTAGGGTTCAAGAAAATAGCCCAAGGGTGTTCAACATTGGCTTTGAAGTGAGGAAAAACGGGCGACGGCGGGTGATGAAGGGATAAAGTTGGCTAACAGAACAATTACTGGCCTCCCACCCTTCTACGGCCTTCTTACCAATGAAACAGAGATCCCTGCCAAAAATGAACCAAAACCAATGCAAAACAAAGGTTCGGGGGCTGAAACGCGCAGCCCGAGGCCCCGAAAACTGGCTGTTAGGCACCGGGAGTGATGTTCGACCACGAAGTCGGTCTCTCGGACCACAGTGTCCCTCAAAAGGGAGCAAATAAGAAGTATGCCAAAAATCGGAGCAAACGGAGATGGTTAAGCGGTCCCGAACCGAGGCACACGGCCAACGATTCTGAAAAATCAGAAACCAGACTCCAAACGGGCAAAAATGGCCTACGACCACGAAACGTAGCCTACGGCCACTGAGAGATGGTCTACGAGACCTCTCCCTCCCTTCGGAAAGAGAAACAGAGAAAACCGAGCCTGGTTCGCAAACCAAGGTAAGGCGTGAAAAAGTCTGAAAGTCCAAAGGCAAGGCTCGCAGCCAAGACTCTGAAACTTCTGAACGAGCACAATATGCAGTATCACCAAGCGCTCAACTGGTGACGTCTGAGTCTTAAGGTCGGTCAAAAATGGGGTGTCTACAAATGGACAATGGTGAAATTTTATATGTTACAAAAATCTGTTTAGAATGTTTAGAATTTGTTACCAAAAATCTGTTACTAAAATGTGGGACCTCTAGTGATGTTTAGAATGTCTCATGTCATTTCTTTATGTCAGTAGCTTTAGGGGAATTGAGTTCTATCCTTTTTTGTATTTTTTTTTCATGATCTTGTCAATTGACCTTGCTTCGGGTCTTTGTCATTTTTGTAAAGCTATGGTTATAATTTTTGCATCATATTTGTTTTAGTATGATCTACCGTTGTTGATTGTGTTATCCTTTGCATTAGATGGCTTCTCCTAATGCTAATTGCCTGTATGTGGTTGAAGCATCTATGGCACATAGATCATCAGATGAATCCTTAGTCTATGCTATATGATTTTTTTTTTCACTAGCACTTTATTTACCTTCAATGGCATCTGTTACAGCTGAAAATATTTGAAGGATTGGCCTTTCCTCCCCTTTACTTCTACAATGGAGGAGTTAGAGAGTTCCTTGCTACAATAAAGCAACATGTTTTTATTGCGAGGTAGGTTGTTTTTAATTTTAATTGTTATTTTCAACTTGAATTCCTTTGATTGTAAGTAATGAGCATAGTTGAAGATAGAATAAATTTGTTTTTTGGACTAGAATATATATTTTTTGTTAAATATTAGGCAATTAAAACTTTATCTACCCTGTTAAAGTTGGTTTCTCAAATAATTATCTATAATTAGAGATTAGTAAGTTGTTAGTTGTTAATTATTGGAGGGTTTGTTGAATCATGTACCTATAAAATATAATATGGTGCATAATTTGGATTCAAATAAAAAAAATCAATCTTCACCGAGAGGTTGTCCCGGGAGCAAATATATAATGGAGCTTTAATTTTTGTTTATTATAGGTCATCAGATGTAATTTTTCCTATCACTATAAAAAAAAAGGGGGGGGAAAACTACAAATCAGTGCATGTGATAAAAATAATTTGCAATATCTGGTAGTGCAACTCTTTCTGTGTAAAAAACACAGCAAATGTTACATCCCAAGAAGATTCTCACCATTTTAGCAAGTATTTGCCACACTTCCCACTGAATTGTAATCTCCCCTAGAAAAAATGGTGGAAATAAGGAAAAGCAAAGGAAAATGAGAAAAGTTCTTTAGAATCTGTTGAGATCCCATGCATGTTGTTTAACATAAATATGGCGCTAGCGTTGAAATTCCAAAAATATATTTACTCCAACAGTCGGATCCGCTGTTGAGTGTGGTTCAGTTCTTATTCCAATCTCTTCTAGTAAAGTGATGTTGACTGTTATTTTTGCATATTGCAGTCTGTCCCTCCTAAATGCTAGAGTTTTAATTTGGTTGCTTACCTTTTTAATCCTTTGTTGGCATCCTTGGATTACATTCACAGATTTTCTTTTCTTTCTTTGATAAACTAGATTAGAATCTTGGTTGTAATTCAAGTTACAGATTCCTTAATAGAATCCTCTTGTTCTGTGCCTGTTGGTGCAAGTAATCAAGTAATATGATACTGTGATGTCCTGTGGTGCCCCATAGTATTACTAATGTTATGCATTTTGTAGTTACGGATAATATGTATGAGACCATGTTAGCTTTAAATGTTTTTGAAATGTCTTTTTTAGGCTCCATATTGCCTCATACACTATATTAACCATTTCCCCCTTTAATTCCTTAGATAAATTCTTTCTTGACGATTGCTAAGAGTGTTTTTTTTATTAATTGAGGTTGGTCTTTGAGCAGCATGAACTGACCTATCTCATCCATCTAAAAGAAATGAAAATGAAAAAACGTAGAAAATGCTATTGCTCTATTCTCTCTCATACAAAGTTTTAAAACGCATTATCGAGGCTTGCCTTGAGGCTTTATTTTTAGGCGACACTCCTCAAAGGCTTGTGCATATGGAGATCTTGATCTTGGATTGTTGTTAAACTTAGTCTAATACATTATTTAAACATAAAAAGAACTCCTTTTGTAACTATATTCATGAGAAAAAACATGTAAATTATTGACCAAGAAAAAACACAAATCTAAGGCTTGAAAACTAAAGCTAAGAATGTTGATTTTACGTGTAAAGAGTGCAAGCTTCCTTCTCTGGAGTGAAATGTTTGATGCTTTGAGACAAAATGTATTTGCACTTTTATATTTAATTTACAATATTTTAACATATTTTAGTTGTTTACTAAATATAAAAATTCAAAATGTTTACGCCTTGAGGCTTATACCTTGCGTCACAAGGGGTAAAGTGCCTAGCATAATGCATTCACCGTTAAAAAATTTATGTGCATATCATCAAATTGTATTATCTATTTGTTTATCCTTTAAGTAAATTTATTGGTTTTGTGACTACTGTCTCCTCAGGTACTTGGCTGATGAAACTGCTATCTTACTGCTTTACTCATTAGTGCATGGGAACTCAAATTTTCTGGAGTATGTCTTGGTGCGAACAGATTTGGATACACTGGTATGGAGTGGCAGCTATCATTTCCATCTTATTTGTATTTAGTTAGCCCACTTATTGTTGTGTGGTAACCTTGGCAAGAGATAAAATAAAATTTTTAGAAAAAAAAGAAAAAAAAAAAGAAAAAGAACAATGGTTATTACTTGTCAGATAAGTGATGTTATGGACACAATTTACAAAATTTTGTGTACAATGGTAACTAAAAAATCTTATGAGCAGTCATCATTTTTAGTAGTTTACGTAACATAAATGCCACATATCCTAATTTGATTTGCATTATGCAATGAAATCAACAGTTGATGCCCATGCTGGAAACACTGTATAATGCTTCAAAAGGGACATCCAATCAAATCTACATGGTGCTAATTATTTTGCTAGTACTCAGTCAAGATTCTTCTTTCAATGCCAGTATTCACAAGCTGGTGAGTACTGCCTCTTTAGGCTATCATTTAACTGGATTATATAAAGATCATATTAACATCTTATTTATTTGAACAGATGCTGCCAAGTGTTCCATGGTACCAAGAACGCCTGCTCCATCAAACTTCTCTTGGTTCCTTGATGATCATAATTCTGATAAGGACTGTGAATTACAACCTATCTAAGCTACGGGTATGGCTTGGTGCCCATGTCTGCTGATTATTTATATTTAAATACTTTGTTATGTGTTCTCTTGGTATTGTTGTGATAGATTCCTTGTTTCAGTTCAGAAATTGAGATCGATTTGTATGACCCATGAAAAGAAGATTGTCTCATACGTGCTTGTTGTCAAAATTTGTCAATGCTTACAGTATGAATTTTTGGAGATTTGTTGAGATCTTAAAATTCAGATATATCAATTTCAATGTTGATGCTAAGTAAATATATATATATATATATATTTTAATTTCTTAAATATATATATTTTTTTGTGTGTGTGGAAAATTTGTGAGTTCAGGCAATTTCCCTTTTAAGACTTACATGAACACACATTAATAGAGGAACAAAATTATGTGGTATACTGATAGAGAATTTATTAGTTATGTCATGGGAAAATAATCAGTCCACACGTAAAACATTCTGATATATTAACAATTCTAAAATACAAGAATTACCTCTGATGGAAATGTAGTATCTTTTCACCATGGGCAGAATTTCTTTGACTATTTTTATTTGTAGTTATCTGTTGATGCCCCCCCTTCACTCAAAAAAAAAAAAATACTACAAATTAATGATGAAAATTACAATGCCGTTAGAATATTATTAACCCTTCTTGTCACTCCATTGCTTATTTAACATTTTCATATGTCTACTTGTATAAAATTAATGGCAAATCATCATAACAATAATGAACATTTATTATATAAACCTTAAATGCAAAAGGACAAAGGACAATCTCTTCCTACATAGTTGCTCATATTTGGGCTAATAACTTTGGTTGTTTGTCACATGTCATGTAACTTATCCTAATTCTAATTACACAGACAGATCTCTTTCGAATGGTGCAACATCCCCAGCTTCGTCACATTAAAAATACAGTCTAAATGATGGCAAGAGATAAATGAACTTTTTCCATAGGATATGGAGCCTCAGTTCTTAGCATCTTTAGGGCCATTCAATATATTTATGGATTTGTCTATATTTATATGGTCAATAGACATTGTAACATTCAGAAAATACATTGGAAAGTAAGTTTTTACCAAACATTTGTAAATACACTGGAAAGTAAGTCTTTACCCTGCATATTGGATATATTGATGGATGTGTTGAGATGTAGGTAAGTATCTGAAACAGTTGCTTTTACAGAGGCTTTCCTACTGTAGTGTTTGACATATTTAATTGATGCAAGATATTTACCTCCACACAAACTGTCTTGCAATTTTGGCCAACATGGCACCCCATGTCCACCGTTTGAGTGCATATGCATCACAGAGACTCGTTAGCCTCTTTGATATGCTCTCACGCAAGTACGTCTCTTATTGTTTCCATAGAGCAGTCTGATCTATTTTCTTACGTGGAATACTTGATAACTTTGATAGAATCTTTACTTTTATGGGATTTTGATTTGGTCATCTTTTTAAAACGTTGTGTGTTAGGTACACTAAATTAGCAGAGCTAAAAAATGATAAGATGCGTATAGGGAATGGTGAATCAAGAGGAGACAGCCTTCCAGAAGAGATGGTTGTCACCATAATCGATACCTTTAGCTTCATTACTATTTAGATCTTATCTTACATTTCCAAATTATTTTTCTTCTAAATTGAAAGCTTGGTAACAAGGAGAGAACAGAGAGGGACTGAAAGTTGGTGTTGTTATATTATGTTTCTATATATTACAAGAGAGCAAGCTCCCTCTCTTTATAGAGAGGAGAGGGAGACAATTAGAATCGGATGCCTGGTAACTTACATTGAAAGAAGCTAAAGCTAAAGTGAAAGTTCTCTTCTTTACAGCTACACTCTCTTCTTTACAGCTACACATTGTGGCCTTTACAGATGCAAGGTCTTTTACAGCTATACATGGTAGTGGGGGTGTATATTATATGTATATTATATGTTAACAGCCCCCCGCAAACTCAAGGAGGGTAGGCATCGACCAAGTTGAGTTTGGAAACAAGATCACGGAAGCGCCCAGGAGAATGAGCCTTGGTGAAGATATCAACAGGTTGATCGGCAGAAGCAATTGGGAGAAGATGAACAGTACCACGTGTAACATGTTGTCGAATGAAATGGCAATCAATCTCAATATGCTTGGTGCGATCATGGAAAACATCATTGTGAGCAATCTGAATGGCACTCCGATTGTCACAATAAAGAGCGGTAGCGCCAGAAGAGGAAATACCCATATCAGTGATGAGCCAGCGAAGCCAGAGAAGTTCCTGAGTAGTGTCGGCAAGGGCTCGGTATTCAGCTTCAGTGCTAGAACGGGCAATGAGGGATTGTTTTTTGCTACGCCAAGTAAGAAAAGAATCCCCTAAGAAGAAACAGAAGCCCGTGGTGGAGCGTCGATCCGTAGGATCCCCAGCCCAATCAGCATCAGAGAAGGCACGCAGTTCAAGAGATGAGGAAGCAGAGTAGTGAAGGCCATGGAACAGGGTGCCTTTGATGTATCGGAGGATATGGAGTAGAGCAGTATAGTGGGGAGTGCGAGGAGCCGACATGTACTGACTAACAATGTGAACAGCATAGGCATTGTCAGGACGAGTCACTGTGAGATAGACAAGATTACCGACGAGCTGACGATAAAGAGTAGCATCAGGGAGGAGAGCCCCGTCGAGAGGAGTGAGACGAATCTGAGGATCAACTGGAGTAGAGGTAGTTTTGCAATCAGTAAGACCAGCACGAGCCAGAAGATCGGATGCATATTTGGCCTGAGATAAATAAGAGCCAGTAGAATCATGAGAGACTTCAAGGCCTAAGAAGTAGTTGAGAGTCCCAAGGTCCTTCATCTCAAACTGTCGGTGGAGAAAACGTTTGAGGTGGAGAATACCTGCGGCATCATTACCAGTGATAATCATATCATCCACATACAGAAAGAGAAGAGTGGTACCATGAGGAGTAGTCCGTATAAAAAGAGCAGAGTCATAGGAGCTAGAGGTGAACCCGAAGTCATGAATGATAGAACTGAACTTAGCAAACCAGGCCCGGGGTGCTTGCTTGAGGCCAGGTGAACCTGAAGTCATGAATGGTAGAACTGAACTTAGCAAACCAAGCACGAGGCGCTTGCTTGAGGCCATAGAGAGCACCCTGTAGTTTGCAAACTTGATGAGGTGGAAAAGTGGACCCAGGTGGAGGTTACATGTAGACCTCCTCAAGAAGATGACCATTGAGGAAAGCATTTTTGACATCTATCTGTAAGAGCTCCCAGTGGCGAGCAGCAGCAACAGCCAGTAAACTGCGAACAGAGGTAAGCCGAGCAATAGGGGAGAAGGTTTCCTCATAATCAATCCCATATTCCTGGTTGAAACCCTTGGCAACAAGACGAGCTTTATAGCGTTCAATAGAGCCATCAGAATGAGTCTTGATTTTGTAAACCCATTTGCAGCCAATCGAAGTTTTTCCAGGAGGAAGGCAACAAGATCCCAAGTATGAGTTTTGTCCAAAGCCTGAAGTTCATCAGTCATAGTTTTCTGCCAAAGAGGATTAGTACAAGCCTCACGATAGGAGGTAGGTTCATAAGTAGAAAAGGCAGCAGAACCAACAATATAATCACGAAGGTGGATAGGAGGTTGAGTTACCCGGTGCGGTCGACCCGTAGGAGGATCGGTGGGAGGAAGAACCGGTGGAGAAGGAGGTGGTGCAGGGAGAGGTGGACCTTCAGGGAGAGCAGTCTGGTGGGGAGCAGGAGTAAGCAAGGGCGTCTCAATGACGGAGGGACCTGTATCAAAATCATCAGAGAAGAGATCGATGGAAGGATTAGTAAACAGTACATTAGTGGAAAGTGCAGGTAAGTGAAATGAGGATAGGGAGGAAAACATTTGGTGCTCCCAAAAAACAACATGGCGGGAGATACGACGACGTTTAGAGATAGGGTCCCAACAGCGAAAACCTTTATGTTCAATGCCATACCCAAGAAAGCAACAAAGACGAGAGCGAGGTTCAAGCTTGGTGCGTTCATGAGATTGAAGGAGAACAAAGCAGGCAGAGCCAAAAACCCGAAGATTAGCATAGGGAGGAGGGGTGCCATGCAGACGTTCAAAGGGAGTTTGATTATGGATGACAGGGGAAGGAGCACAATTGATAGTGTAGACAGCAGTGAGGGCAGCTTCCCCCCAAAAGTGTTCAGGGCAGGAAAAAGAGAGAAGGAGAGCGCGAGTAGTGTCAAGACTATGCCTATGTTTCCGTTCAGCACGGCCATTTTGCTGGGACGTGCTAGCACAAGAACGATGAGGCAGTGTACCATGACTCTGAAGAAAAGAAAGGAAATCGGAATCCCGATATTCCATAGCATTGTCGGAGCGAAAAAGTTTGATGGTTTTAGAAAATTGAGTGCGGATCATTTGGGCAAATCGATAATAAATGGTTTTGAGGTCAGACCGAGTTTTCATGAGAAAAATCCAAGTAAACCGTGAAAAATCATCAATGAAAACAACAAAATAACGAGATCCCCCCATAGTAGTGGTAGGGGAAGGGCCCCAAATATCCGAATGTATAAGATCAAAAGGTGCACTGGAAACAGAAGTACTTTTATTAAATGATAAAGCAGGTTGTTTGGCAAGTTGACAGGGTATACAATCGAAAGTATCAGGAATTACATGACCCAATTATCCACTAGAAATCAGAGACTTTAAGCGAGTAATAGAAATATGTCCTAAGCGACAATGCCAAAGATGAAAATGAGATAATGAGGAAGCAGATGCAGGAGCAGCGATCTGAAGAGAGGCAGGAACATGAAGGTGAATGAGCTCATAGAGACGTCCGTGCTTACGGCCGATCCCAATAGTCTGCCTCGTCTGAGGGTCCTGCACCAAACAATGAGTAGCAGAAAAGGTGACAGTTAGACCAAGTTCACATAATTGACCAATAGAGATAAGGTTTAAAGTGAGAGCAGAGATATGATAAACTTGAGGTAAAGTTAAGGAAGAGGTGGAGACAGTACCAAGATGACGGACAGTCATGAGAGAACCATCAGCAGTTTGAATTGAGGGAATATGAGGAGATGAAGAGATGGAAGAAAATATAGTTGAACTGGAGGTCATATGATTACAGCAGGCCGAGTCAAAATACCAAGAAGAGTTACCTGGAATTACAGACAAAGCAGTATGAGGAGGTGTACCAGAAGGGGAGAGAAGGTGTTTGAACATGGCCTCGACATCCGTTGGAGAAAAGAGAGGGGTAGACGGATGCCTACCCTCCTGGGCGCTTCCGTGATCTTGTTTCCAAACTCAACTTGGTCGATGCCTACCCTCCTTGAGTTTGCGGGGGGCTGTCAACATATAATATCTACTACACCCCACTACCTGTAAAGACACATATAATATATATATATACACCTCACTACCTGTAAAGGCCACAATGTATACCTGTAATGTAGCTGTAAAGCCGGAGACTTTCAGAAAAACCCTCAGCGGCAGCAGCAACAGTGGCGGTGTGAGGAGGCTGATTCCCAGAATGAGATTGATTCCTGGAACGATGAAAGCTCCCCTGAGAAGAACCACCGCGAGAAAAATGGCTGTTGGAGGATGAGCGGGATGGATGGCGAAAACAATCCTGTTGCAGATGGCCAGGACTAAGTTTGTTGCAATATCGACAGGTTCTGACGGGACAATTGACCAGGAGATGTGTAGAAGGAAGGCCCCGATTCTGACAGTAGAGACAGGCAGTGGTCCGCTGTGGGAATGATGGCCGATATGGGGGAGTGGCAAGAACAGAGTCCACATGATGAGTTTGGAGAGTACCAAGACGAGTCTCTTCTGATAGCAACTCAGAAATAGCTTGTTCCAGAGTGGGCAAGGGATGGCGATGAAGAAGAGAGGCACGTACGGGCTCAAAACATGAAGTGAGAGCCATGAGAAAGTGCACCAATCTTTGCTGATTACGATAAGCAGTAAATAAAACAGCATCTTCTCGGTGAGGCCAAGTCGGTTCGGAAAGAGCAAGCTGGTCCCAAACGAAGTACATTTGAGAAAGGAAGTCATTGATAGACTGACCAGATTCTTGGTGCATCCGATGAAGTTGGCTCTAAAGTTGGTACTGATGAGCAAGACCAGTAGTCTGGTATCGTTCTTTCAAAAAATCCCAGATGTCTTTTGCAGGAGTAGTGACAGAGTCAAGCTGAAAGCGACCAAACTGAAGACTGATAGAGGTAACAGAAGTATTGCGAAACCAGGTAATGATTTGGTAATTTTTACTGTCCCATTCCTCAAGGCGATCTTCATATGTAGGAGTAGCAGGGGAAACAGTGGTTTCAGCAGTGTCTTTGACCGGTTGGGTCATGTCCCCGGTGATAATTCGCCAGAGTTTCTTTCCTTTGAGGAAGGAAGACATGGCTTGGGCCCATAGAACATAGTTGGAACCATCCAAAATAACAGAAATGGGATGGGAGGCATCAGAACGATCCATAATAATAGTGGAGTGGGGCTAAATAGATAGGGAGAGACCTGTAGGAGCAAAATTAGGTAAAACAGAGTGTACCAGTGAGTCCGGAAGGTCGAAAATAGCTAGGAAAGGTGGGCTGTGTAGAGATGATGTCAGCAGGAGGGAAAATGATGTCAGTGGCGCACGTTAGCAGGGATGGCGTGCGGCGCACGATAGCAGAGGGGACTGGCGGCGTATGTTAGCAAAATGGCGCATGCGGGTGCACAATAGCTGAACGGCGCACGCGCGGCTCACGGTAGACGAGCGGCGCACGCTGGTGCACGGTAGCAGACGCGGCGCACGACAGGGCAGGGTGGAAGGCGCGTGGCAGCGCGTGTGAGAGTGGCAAAGGAAGCAGAGACGCGCCGAGAGAAGAAGTGGCGCGTGAGAGCGCGTGAGGCCTTTCCTGGTGATGGGATTGGTACCGTTGGAATCCTAAGGAGATTCCGAGCTGTTTGGTGTAGTCCACTGTGTACGGAGCTAAGCACCAAAAATGAGGGATGCCAGAATTCTATTTCTGTGCTCTGATACCATGATAGATTTGTAAGGAGGGAGAGAATAGAGAGACTGAACTGAAGAATTGGTGTTGTTGTATTGTGTTTCTGTATCTTACAAGAGAGTGAGCTCCCTCTCTTTATAGAGAGGAGAGGGAGACAAATGGAATCGAATGCATGGTGATTACATTGAGATAGGCTAAAGCTAAAGTGAAAGTCTCCGGCTTTACAGCTACATTACAGGTATACATTGTGGCCTTTACAGGTAGTGGGGTGTATATATATATATTATATGTGCCTTTACAGGTAGTGGGGTGTAGTAGATATTATATGTTAACATGGCTAAAAGCTTCTTCTAAGGATTGTCAGTTTACTATTAATGACTTTATCTACAACATCTGGCAGATTAGAGTTTGTTTAGGCGGCGGGGTTCGTTGCAATTTATAATGACATCTATGTCTCCTAGTGTACAGCAGCAGCTGTTTATGGTCTAGCTCTGTATTTGTTCTGTTTGCTGCTCTGTGGATTTGGTGGCTGAGTTTCTTTGCATATTTGAGTTTGTTTGCAGTTCTGTGGGTCTGTGGGTTTGTAGCTCTGTGGGTTTGGTATATGTTCTGTTTGCAGCTATGTACTCTTGGTTTCTGTTTTGCTATGCTATGCTGTGGGCATCTGGGTTTTTTTGCAAATTTTGGCATAAGGTTTTGGTGTAGGACTGCTGATTTGGGCTAATCTTGGAGAAGTTTTGTATCAGAAATGGAGGTTGAATGATTTGGCTCAAGTTTGGTGGCATGCAACAGATGCTTGGTTAGGTGTAGAGGGTCACTGGGTCCTTTATTCCACTAATATCACTCTGCTGCTAATACTCTGCTTGCCCATATGAGTTTTTTACTGGTTCATCAATCTATAATTGGAGTGAATCCCTTCTGGGACTTGATACAGATGCTCTGCTCAGGTGTTGTGTTTGGTCTCACCAATTAGTTTTTTGTTTTTTGAATGGGTGGATGTTGGTTTGTTTGTTTGTTGAATTGGTTGTTGATTTGAATGGAGGTCATGGTAGCAAAGCTCTGGTTTGTTCAGTGGATTGGCTGAGCTGCTGTGGAGTAAGGTCTATTGCTGGTGTAAGGTCTGATGCTATATGGTCTGATGCCTAAGGTCTGTTGTTGTATTGTTATTGTGATTATTGCTACATTGGATTTGCAAGCGGATGTTGTAAGGACGAACTCATCCTTTAGGCGATAATTTTTGTATCTCATTACAAAGTAAAGAGTTTAAAATTTCTCCACATGCATGTAATGTTATTTATCATTTATTTGTTTAAAGTTTTTCTCTCACTTTGATAATTTTTTTAATGAATTGTATGTCAGTATTTAAATTTTGTTATAATTGAAATTCAGAATTTAATATATGTAATACACTTATTCAGAAAGGAAATAAAATAAAATAAGAACACTAATGCCAGGGAATCATATATGGCTGTCAAGATTAAATTATCAACCATGTACTTAGCAATTACAAAAGCACTGTAATTGTTTAATGGTTTGAATCATGAGCTGGGTTCATATGATTCCTTAATTGAAGGAAACATGTCAGCAAAGCAACTATAATTTTTTTGATCAACCAGTTATCCCATGCCATGCCCATGTAGAAGATTTTGAATGAGAAAAACAGTTAGAATCTACCATTTTATTATTCGTAGGAGTCATGTTAGGGATAATAAAAAAAAAAAAAAAAAATTAGGATAAATTATAAACACATTTTTTGATATTTGATTAAAATACGAATCACTCCTGTAGTTTTGAAAATTATATTCCATCTTTTGAGGTTTCTAATTTCCTAATAAATTGTCCTTTTTATTAATAAATCATGAAATCAATTAACAGTTTTTAATAATGTTAAAAATATATTTCAATTAATAATTTATATTTCAATTATTAACATTATTATGAGGAATAATGTTAGGGATAATGAAAAAAATATTATTAAATTCTTTATGAAAATTCTTCATTCTTAAATTACACATAATAAAACACCACATACAAATCAAAGAATAAAAAATCTTTATAAAACATTTTCATGATATTTTTTTTCATAATCCCTTAACAATAAGTTGGAAAATTAACATGAGATGCTAGCATTTTATTATGGGAGAATTGTAAAAAAAAAAACAAATAGCATCAATACAAAATAATTGTAATGTTATAAAACAAGGAATTTATGCATTATATTGTGCAACTAAGTCTTGTGCTTCCATCTTTTTATAATTATTTTAAATTTATATGGTTTTATTACAATTGTCCCTTTTATTATTGCCTTGCCCATGTGGGACTCATAGGATTTCATATTCAAGGTTGTGTATGATTCATAAATTTAAATAAAAATTTCAAAAAAGAATGAGAAAAAAATGAATAAAATTTAAATGAAATATAATTACATTTTATTTTGATTTCACATATTTTTTTCTTTTTTCCTTCTAAACTTCTTCTCAAATTTATAAACAAAACATAACCTTATAAAAAAGGCTTATTTCTTCCATGGGTTTATTACACTTTATTCTTGAATTACCGTCAAATTATCTACTTAGTCCCTAAGTTGTCTACTATGTACCTAAAGTATATAAATGGATAAATTACCCACATAATTTGTATACTTAACTCTTTGTGGGTGTTTGGAAAGTGATTTTTTTTTTTAATTTTTTGACTTTTTGACTATTTTAATAGGTTATTTTATTTTTTATGTTTGAGAAGATGAAATGGATTTTTTAAGAGTTGTAGTATTGAAAAATGTATTTGAAATGATGGTTAAATGTAAATTTATCAAATTACCTATACAGATATTTATAAAGGAAATACACAAGGTACATGTCCACGTGGCAGTGAGGACACTGCCACCTCTGTCTTGTGTTCCGTTGGGTGCAAAAATTTGTTTGTAAAAAATTAATTAAAGTTGGACTGTTGGACTGCAGCTCCAATACTCAGCTATAGTGCAGGCTACACAACTTTTTTTAATATTTGAGGCTAAAATAGGAGGCTTTTCCCAATATAAGTCCTTTTTTCATTGTATTTCCAAAATTAGGCCAACTTCTGACGGAATTCCAAAACTAAGTTAAAGCGCCATTACTATTCGTGCTTTTACTGTTAGGAGCGCAAAAGTAGATGAACAGGAAAATCGCTATTACAAATAGCGACTTTGATTAAGAAGTCGCTGTTACAAATAGCGCTTCTAGGGTTAATTTTTTTACCAAGGAAAACGCTGTTAATAACAGCGCTTTTAACCCAAATCCATTTTCCCCAGAAAACGCTAAAAACCGCTGTTAAGAACAGCGCTTTTAACCCAAATCCATTTTCCCCAGAAAACGCTATTACGAATAGCGATTTTAACATGAATAAACGCTATTACAAATAGCGATTTTAACAGAATTTTTTTTTTTCGCCCAGCGTTTTTAACATAAACTTTGTTGGAATAAAACGCTATTTTCAAGATAAAACAAAAGAAAAAAACATAAAACATATTTTAAAAAATATATTTACACTGTATATTTTAGTACTTGGCTTTACTAAAGCAATTATCATGTTAAAATATGTTTTTTTTTCTTTTGTTTTTGTTTAGAATGTGTAATTCATAAATTTTACATAATATTACATACTATTTTTCATATATATAATTTCAAAATCATATTCATGTAGATATTATTAAGCCAATCATGTTCATTTATTTGGCTTTACTGAAGCCGTTGTCATGTTACATTTTTCATTTTTTCTTTTGTCTTTGTTTTGATTTAGAAAATGTAATTAAAAAAAAAATTTCGTCTTCACTAAAGTTGTTTTCATGTAAATATTTTTTTTGCTTATTGTTTTGTGTAATTAATTATTTTTTTTTCGCTTTACTAAAGTCATTTTCATGTAATTTTTTTTTTCTTTTGTCTTTGTTTTGGGTTGGAAGGTGTTATTTAGAAAATTATTTTGGATTTACGAAAGCCGTTTTCATTTAAACATACATATATATTTATTCTTTTGTTTTGGGTTAGAAGGTGAGAATGTAATTCAGAAAATCAGTTTAGTAAACCAGTTTAGTAAAACCGTTTTGTACCCGTTTTCATTTATAAAATTTATTTTTTTGTATCGTCTTTGTTATGGGTTAGAATGTGATATGCATGATGTACAGTTCGAAGCACACCCACACACTGTGCAACTCGACGAGCAACGACGAAGGGTGAGACGCGAAGACCACCGCGGAGTAGGCCAAGAAGACAAAGGCCACAGCGAGAGCTCCTAAAATAAATTTTCTCAACATTTTTGTAATAATACTTAATACATAATATACGAAGTCAGTACTTTACAAAATACTCATACGGGCATGAAAACAACATAACTGAAGTTGCAAATGTAATAGTTTTCAGTTACTCAGATCTTTCAGCTTGAACGTGGCATGAATCAGCGCTTTGATCATCTTAATGCTCTTCTCGAGCAATTTGATAGGTGTCTTACCTCTTTAGAGTCTACTACTGGCCACATTGCCTCTTCTGTTGATCAGGTGACCTATCGAGTCTCTTAGCTCGTATCTTATTACTAGATGCAGCCACCTTTACCACTGCCATATCAGTGATTCTTCTTTATCTGTGGTTATTGGTTTCTCAAGGTTCTCGTATTTCTATTCTAGATGTCTTTGGACTTGTTTGATCTATTATGGTTGTAGGTTTTTGGGATTGTCTCTCATGGTTTTATTTGTTTTTGGGATTAGTACTTGCTGTATTTTGAACATGTTCTTGGTTATTCTGCCTTTGTCTTTTCTGGACAAAAATAGGGAGAGATGTTAGCATATGCTTAGTGTTTTTTGGATTAATTTACTTAGCTAATTATTTATTCATCTCTATTGCTATCCATTTATATACTGTGATGCATCTGGATTTGGTTACCCCACCCCTCTCCTCTCATATTGTGGGTATTTTTCATTGTATGCATTGGAGCAGGTTGTATATGCAATTATGCACAAGCAGGAGGTCTTTCAGCCTTTCAGGAATCATCATCGCTTTAATGAGTTGCTTGAGAACATTTTCTGTATGTGCTTGAGAACATTCTTACTGTAGGTTGTATATCCGTCTTTTTCCCTTTATTTTCTTCCCGCATAATCTTTAATTTTTGTAGGTCTTAGATTTTTTCAATAGCCGCATGGATGCCCAAAGAATGAATGGTGAATGCTCGGTGGAGAAAGTCCTCGAAGTCATAATCATCAATTGTCGTTCTTGGCGTGGTGAAGGCATGAAGGTACAAAGCAAATGGTTGTGTTAGTAGGTTTATCCAATAGTGGGATCCTTTTTTATGTTTTTTTTTTATCCAATTAACAGATGTTTACTCAATTACGTTTTACATATGAACAAGAGAGCCATCCTGAGGAGTTCTTTATTCCTTATGTGTGGCAGCTAGTTATATCTCGCAGGTATGTTTCTTGCACTTGATGCACATTTTTTTGTAGGATCTATGCTTCTGCCTTAAAAGATGTTATAAAAATATATAAAATGTAACGAGGTGCATTTTACATTTTAAAGTTAGTACCTGTTTTTTTCTCACTATAGAACATTATTTTCCTGTTGAAAAGACGGAAATAAAGATATGCATGTTGTGGATGGATTAGTTTTTTTTGTGTTGCTGTTTGTAATTTCTAGCATGCTGCACTTATTTGTAGATTTTAGTTGATTAAGAATAGCTTTGATTGAATTTTTAAGCATGATTGGGTCTATTAACTAAATATTAGCAACTGAATGGAGCCATCTTGAATATCGTTATTTATTCAACCTTTTCATTCATATTTGCATACCACTAAGGCACTAATTTCTTTTTCTTGTCACATTCCCTTTCTGCAGCTCATTCAGTTTTAATCCCAGTAGCCTAAATCTGTTTCCAGTTGATCTGCCTGTAAAAGTAAGTATATTGTTTCCTCAAATGTTTTAAAGATGTCAATCATGAATTCAAGAATTTGCTTTTATTTTATTTTATTTTTTATTTTTTTTGGCTTCATTGATTTTTATGGCCTGATTGATTGTTCCTCACCCCTTCATACTCTGCTAGCATTTGTGTCATTCTTTCTAGTTATGAAGCACAGGTATATGTTGTAGTGAAGTTTGTTGAGGTTTTATTATCTTTGTTCGGTAGTGCTGTTTCATAGTGACATAATTTTTCTTTGTTCCCAGAATCATTTGAAGTGGCTAAAACAATATCGATGGGGCCATCATTGAAAAGTGGATCAAAAGTTGGGAAAAGTGGATCAAAAGTTCACGAACCAGACGAGTACCCTCCCCAACATATTTCTTAACAAGTTCACGAAGCTAAATTGTACAAGACTACTTGGCAGTATGAGCATTTTTGGGAGGATTAAATATTTTTGGATGGATGTGTATGGATAACAAATATTAGTAGTTTTATTTGTTGATAGCTGTGCATGGATAACAAATAGTTATGTTTCAAATTGTTATGCTAGATGGATATGACTTGCGAATGAAAACTTATAATAGTTGTATTGTGTCGAATGTTAATGATTCAGTTAATTTGAATGATGCTTTAAAATTATAGGTTTATTATGGATTGAATGAATTATTAGGAATTACAGGTGTATTGTTTTCCTGCTTTGGCGACCAATTTATTAGTCGCGACATCCAAAATAATTTTTTTTCGCAAAAAATGACAATTGCCGACCAAGAGTTTTGATCGCAAAAAATACATCTATTGCCGACCAAAATAGCTCTTGGTCGTGGAAACTCACTTTTGCCGACCAAAAGTTTTGGTCACGAAAACTGACAAATGGCGACCAAATTTTTTGGTCGTGGAATGTCACAATTGGCGACCAAACTTTTTGGTCGTTGAATGTGATAATTGGCGACCAAACTTTTTGGTCGCGAAATGTGTCAATTGGCGACTAAGATATTTGGTCGGGAAAATATCACTTTTCGCGACCAAAGTGTTTTAGGGACAAAATGAATTAGTCGCGGTAATTAAATATTTAGCGACCAAAAATTTAGTCGACAAATCCAACTTTTGCCGACCAACCAAAATTTTGGTCGCGAATTACTTTTGCCGACCCTCAATTGGCGACCAAAGTAGCGACCAAAAAAATTGGTCGCGGATAACTTTTGCCGACCAAAGATAGACTTTTAGCGACTAATTTTTTTGTTGCCAAAAGTGTTAATTCTTGTAGTGAAAGAGAGAGAGAGAATTACCTTACGTATTTTAATTAGTTGTTACATCATTGAATTTGAAAAGTAAACCTAATTTTAGGGTTAAATAGCAATGCCTTAAAAATAAAGAGTTAATGTCAATTTTTAATAAAGATACAATAATATGATGTGTAATACACCATTCTTTTTTACAATAAATTACACTCACCTCCTCTAAGATTTGATGAAAATATAATTAACCTTTTATTTTTGACATTATTACAGTGACTTCGCTTTTTAAAAGGCTAAAATGACCTTAATTGATACAAATAGTAGGTAAATACTGAAATAAACAAATATAGACATACATCCTACTATCAAAGAGATAATAACATTATTTTTTTATTCATATGACTAATAAATTACTAACCAAAAAAAATCATGTTGTTATATGAATTACAACTTCAAAAGAGATTAATATAATAATAATATCAAAAATATCAAATTAATTGTCTTTTTTTCAAATAGAGAGAGATGGTTGTCACTAGTGCCAAAAGATTCATACAAATGAGTTACATGGCTCTTGTGAGACAAAGGCCCTATTTGGTAGACTTTATTTTTAGTTTATTTCAATTTTTAGTTTAATTTAAACTATTTTGATGTGTTTGGTTTAGCTTAACAACACAGCTTATAGCTTTTTATAAATCAAAAATCAACTTATTCTTTGAGTGGGGAGGAGAAACTTAATTTATAAGTTAAAAATCAGCTTATGTTCACAGTTATAAGTTATAAGCTGTTAAACTATAAATTATAATCACTTTCTCACAATTCTATTAAACGGGGCCAAAAACAACATTGAGAGAGAGAGAGAGAGAGATGGTTGCCACTAGTACGAAAAGATTCATACAAACGAGTTACATGGCTCTTGTGAGACAAAAACAAAATTGGGACAGCTGATTGTGACCTAGGCGTAAGGTATATGATGAACCATTTTTGGTGGGTGGGTTACTCTCAAAATGTCTCATTGTGAGTGGTCCCAGAATGGGCCAAGCTGATTTCACAGAGTTTTTATTTACATTTTTGGACTCAAATGGTCAGAGTCCCAAACACACTTAGACTAATACTTGGGAGTAACTCACTGACTAAATCTTAAGGAACTAAGTAGAAGAGGGACATAGTGATACAGAAGACAGGTTCTTAACAAGAGGGATTAAGGACTGCACCACATCTGTCATTAGAGGCCTATAATCTGCTTCTGGTTGCACACACATGGCTGCAATGGCTGCCACCCGTAGCAAAACCACACATAAAAAATTAAAAATTAAAAAATTAATTAGATCGATAATTCTTAAAGTATGCGATGTGTTATAATTTAGTTTTAAATTTTTTTCAGAAAATTACAATATAAAAAACTCTAGAATTTGACTATTGTAACAAAAATAAATCTCGAATTTTTAATTTTGTCTTTTTAAACCCTAATCTTTTGATTTATTTTCATTCTAAGCCATCCATCTATTTTCGTTAAGTAAAATTGATTGAAAAAAGATATCCTAGTCATTACAAAAATATCATTTTTTTTCCATTAATTTTGCTTAACGAAAATAGTTAGATGATTTAAATTAAAAATAAATCAAAAGATTATACTTTAAATTGATAAAATTAAAAACTCGAATTTATTTTGTTACAATTTGTAATTTTCCTTTCTTTTTTTTTATTATTTAATTTGGTTGTTAAATTTATGATTTGTTACAATAATGGGGGGTATTTTCTGAATTTATATGAAATTTCTACAAAGTTTAAAAGATAAAATATACATGTGGTTCTCAAAGCATGTGATGTGTCACACTTCAGTTTTTAATATTTTAATTTTATTAAAAAATTTTGAATATCAAATTATTTAATTTGTTACACTATGCATCGTTTGGTATTGACTAATATAACCAACTTTTTTGTGTTAAAACTTTTTTAGACTCGTTTGGTTTGGATTTTTTGACTTTTGTAAGAGAAAAAGTATAATGATTATGTGTTGGATGTGATATTTTGTCTTATTAGCTTATTTAGCCTATTTTGTCATTTTATATTTTTTTAGCCCCAAAATGATAGCCAAACCGGGGCTTAGTCTCTAGTATGTTGTTCAAAATTAATACTCCCTCTGTTCTAAAATAATAGTCCATTTTGGGGAATCTAAATTTTTTTGGTACTCTCCACCTACTTCACCCACTTAAACCTACTCCACTAAACCTAACCCACTACTTCACCCACTCTCCACCTACTTCACCCACTTAAACCTACTCTACTAAACCTAACCCACTACACCACTACCACCTCACCTACTCCACTAAACCTAACCCACTACACCACTACCACATCCACTTCACCTACTCCTTACCTACTACACACTCACCCTCTTCTATATATAGGAATCATGAATCATTGTAATAGATATCAATAAACATCAATCAATAATACATAAATTCTTACAGTATAATTATTGCACTTTAAAATATTAATTTTTCAAAATTACTCTTTGATAGTACTTTTTTTTTTTGGAAATATTAATTGTTATAATTGTACTTTTTGTATTGTTAATGAATTTAAAAAAATGGCAAAATATGAAATTCATATTATTTTAGTTCTTGATTTTTGAAAATGGACTAATATTTTGAGATAATAAAAAATGAAATAAGAGACTAAGGCCTAGTTTGGCATGTTTAAAAAAAGTCAAAAAGTTACTATCTTATTTAAGTCACATCACATTTCTAACACATCACTTCAAACACAACACAAATCCAACTAAAGATGGCAATTTAAAACTGGCCCGACGGGGACCCGACTCCCCGATCCCGATTAGAGCGATTTATCCCCGAAAAATATCTCCAACGGATCGAGGATGGTACTCAAAAATAAATCCCCGATGATTTTCGGGCCAGGGACGGTGATATGTTTTTCACCCCCGGCCTCGGCCCGTCCCCGCCCCGAACCCGTCCCCGCTAGCCCCCCGAAGTTTATATACCCTTGGGTTACAAGGTTATGTACATTTCTCCCAAACAAAAAGTATTGTTCTGCTTTGTCTCTCTCTCTCACTCTCTCTCTATGTACCCTCTACTCTTTCTCCGTCTCCACAAACCTCTCCTCTCTGTCTCTACAAACCTCTTATCTCCGTCTCCGCAGCACAGCTGCCACTGTCCGCGAAGCCGGCGTCGCTGTCCACCTCGCACCGCCGCTTCACCTCTGTCGACTTCGTCGTCCCTTCCACCTCCGTCGCTGCCCTCTCTCTTCCTGTCCGTCGAGTCACCGTCGTCGCTATCATACAGAGATCTCAGATCTGTGTTGATCTCCTCCATCGTCGCTGCCGATCAGCTGATCTCCACCGATCTCCGCCATCGTCTTCTCTCTTTCTTTGTGTATACATGTATGTATGCGTGTCTGTGTGTATGTATAATGTATGTGTGTATCTCTGTATACATGTAAATTACTCCACCAAATAAAATTACTCTTGTGCCAAATAAAATTACTCATGTGCCAAATTACTCCACAAAAGTTTGGAATTTGTGCAGGTGGAGTAATAAAATTACTCTCTGTGTGTATGTATGTATAATATATCTGTGTGTGTTTTGTGTATGATTTTTTGATGATGTTGTTGATTATGTTGAAAGTTGTTGTTGATGGTGTTGAATGTTGAAACAGATTTGGATCGGGGGAGTTTCGGGGTCGGGGAAACCCAATCCCCGTTGGGGGCGGGGATGAGGACAGTCATAGGTTCCCCGTCGGAGATCGGGGCCGAGGACATTTTCGCCATCGGGGATCGGGGACGGGAAGGGTGATCCCCGGCCCCTCCCCGCCCCGTTGCCATTCCTAAACCCAACTCATATTTCATAAAAAGTCAAAAAGTACACTTATTTAGGACATCCCAAACAACCCTTAATATTTTAGTACGGATGTAGTAACAGAAAGAAGGTTATTTTCAAAATTATAAAAACCTCAACAAAAGCAAAAAAAAAAAGCATATACACACATAGTCCCCAAAATATGCATTTTGTTATATTTTAGTTTCCAATTTTTTAATTTGTTGCATTTCTCTGTAAAATTCCAAAAATATTCCTTTCACCGTTAATGATTTTGAACAATACTAGCCAGACAAACTAAAGAGTAAAATTGCATATTTTTAGAGGAAATAAAAAATTCAAAAAATTTAGATATGAAAGTATAATAATTTACATATTTTGGAGATTATTATTGTGGGGTGTTGATTTCCGACCACACAACCAAATGGAAACCTCAGTTGGAGAGCACCGGCAGAATAGATTAAGCCCGAACACCTACTAACAAGAAGATGAGAATACCGCGGTGGTTCGTCCACTCGGGGACACTCCGACGATCAAGTCAGTAATCTTATCTCTCACAGATATCAATACAAGTACTTAAACTTCAACAATGAAAGCATAAAAACATCTCAAATAAAGCATACCTTAGACTCACAAGGGTGCCTTACTTTTATAATGATCAGTGTCCAACTTCCCTTAGAAGTTTTACTTCATGGGACTTTATTCTTTACAAGGATAACATTTATCACAACTCACACTATTCAGATTAAGATGAACTCCCTCAAGAGTCCTATCTCTATCCAAATAGATAGCTTGATGTCATCCAAGACTCTAGTCCTCTATCCAAATGTCTCGAATTTCGGTATTATCGTATCATATCTCGGCACCATGGTCTGCCCACGTGGCACCTCGACCACGTGGACTACCTAAAAATATGTCCCCACAACTGCCCCTTAGGTTCTATTACCTCGGTAAACTAAGGTGATGGAACCTATACATGTACTTCCCCAACCGAGATCGTGACTCGTTGGCACCAAGAAACAAGGACTCAAATGTCCATTTGTCAAGAATCAAGAACCAAGAACCATGAACCATGTTCCATTTCATCTAGGTCCAACATCTCGACAGAGATCACACTGCTAGCAGAGATCATGACTTGCTAGTTTAAGAACATCAAGATACCAGTATCAACTCATTAGAAACCAAGAATAAACAAATTCTACCCCTATTCAAATTTAACATCTTAACCAAGATTAACATCTCAACTGAAATCATCATGTTAACTAAGATCACCATCTTAACCGAGATCGTCATCTCTACCGAGATCAATTTCTCAACTGAGGTCGTCATGTCAACCAAGATCACTATGAGATTGGAGCGTACCAATCACGTCCCCATCATGTCGCATCAGTTCTGTCCCCCGCCATCTGATGTCAGCACGGGCACGTCAGGACTCGAAATCATAACTTTTTGCCATATTTTTCTAATTCCAGCAAAACCATTTCATCTTCATATTTCATCTCTATCTGTGTCTGTCACGACCCAAACCCGCCCCTATGGGTTTAGCACCGTAACCGACCAGTAATCTGTGATTACCGAAGGCCTGCTTAACAGTCAAACAATAATACAGAGTACAGGGGCATGGCGGAAGCCAAAACAGTAAGTAAACAGTGTCCAATGAGCTGTGACGATCTGTACGCAATAAGACTTTTCATACATATATGCAATCAGTGCAAAACAGTTTGTACAACATTTACAATCATCCAGATCAGGGACTTAATCCCTATTAAGACAGTACAGTACAGTGTTATCAGTCTATACAACATTACAAAAACAGATACAGAGATAGGTGGGGAAAATTAAAACACCCCTAAGCCATAGCTTGGCAAGCTCGGAACCTCGCAGTGAGGCACACAGGTTGGCTTGACAAAACTGGAGTTTACCCCGACGCTTCTAGCAACGGTCCGGTGCCTGTACACCTACATATATATATGAGCAGTGAGCTAAAGCCCAGTGAATAACATAATGCGTAAAGAGGTTAAGAATGAATGTCCATTCAGTATTGAAAACAATCAATTGATTCAGTATATCAGTCATTCAGTCATAACAGTCATATGCGGTAGATCCAGTAGCAAAACAGTACAGTAGGTCTTATCAGACCGAACAGCCAGTTGATGGCCATCATATCAGTAAACAGTAGTGGTTCCAACATGGGAACCGACATAGATCTCTGTAATAGTAGCAGTAACAGTAACAGTAACAGTAGTTGCTAAGGATGCCACAATATAGTTCACAATTAGGACATCATTCATTTAGTAACAGTATCATTTCAGAAAACAGTACAGTTCAATTGTTCAAAAGATAATCATATTTGAACATATCTTTACACAGTTGTTACTCACAAAGTTCTGGGCTACAGTTAAGCTAGAGCGCGTCCTCAGATACCAACCCTACACAGTTATAGAGTGAACACACACTAAGTTCACAATTGGGAATATAATAACTTAATCCCTATCTTGACTCGGTGTGGTTCTACATCTATATCCTCATTAAGATGCCTTAAACTAGGCCTAAGAATGTCTATGATGAAATGAGGATGCAAAGATACACTTTAAAAGCATTTTCAGAATTTTCAGAAAACAGGGGTCCCGCTCAAGCGTAGGTTACTCCGCTCGAACGGACATGCAGACAAAGGTTTCCGCTCGAGCGTAGAATTACCCGCTCGGGCATACTGCAAAACAGTTAAAAGTGCTGGATGTATGAAAATTACGCTCGATTGGATGCTCAACATCCGCTCGAGCGTAAGACACAATGTCCCACTCGAGCGTCAATTACCCCGCTCGAGCGGACATCAAAACAATGCAAAGTACTGCGAGCACGAATTTCATGCTCGAGCGCCAGTCACCCCGCTCGAGCGTGAGTTCAAAATCTGGAATTCCCAGATTTGAACCTCAAGCTCAAATTCAACTTCAAATGTATCAAATTTGATTCCTTTGGGCCCATTTCCTGGAAAACACTTCAAACTCATAGTTTAACATGATTCAAAGCTCAATTGTAAAAATCAAAGCCCAAAGGTAGTTCAAATAAATCCAATTTCAAACCAAAACCAAGAACATAACTCAAACATGACATGCATGAGTTTAAACCAATTCAAAGCTTCGATTACTTGCTCAAATGAGCCAATTCCTTCAAAACCAAGATGAGTTCATGGTCCAATGCAAACATATGAACATGCATGTGGCAAATTTATGAAGAACAACCTCAAAAATGCAAGAGTATGCCATGCATGCCAAGATTAAGCTTCAATTCAACAACTTAAGCTAGTTCTAGACTCAATCCCTTAATTTAGACATGAATCATGCAAGAACAAGCTCAAATCATAAAACAAGAGGGTAATTATACTACCTTAGGCCTCCAATGCAAGATAATGGAGCTCAATTTGCAATCTATACTTCAATTCTCCAAACTAAAATTGATGAATTCAAGTTGAAAACACTCTTTTCCTCTCACTCTCTCACTCTAGTCGGCTATGCTCTCAAAATGGCTGAGGAAGAGTTGTGTAATGCAAGACCAAGTCTTAGACAAAGTTTGGTGTAGTGGCCCACTCAAATGGCAAAGTTGTAATTAAAGCCAACATATGTAATTCATCAATATTGATCTAATTTAATCGTACCAAATCAGTTTTCAAATAAACACACCATAAAATCACATAAATTCTAATGATCAGAAAACATCAATCGATTCTGGATTCGGCCGCCGATAAGGCCTTCAATTCGCAATTTAAACATAAAACATGGACAGATAATTAAACAGTCAAACAGATAGACATGCATTTAAACTAGTACATTCAATCAGTCAGTTCAGTATTTCAGTCGATTCAATTACTTTTCATAATCAGTCTCAGTTTAGCAGTAATCAGTAGGGTTATCAGTAATCAGTGGTGAGGGTTATTACAGTGTCCCTAGACTCTCTTTCTCTTGGCCTCTGCAAACCATCATTGTTGTTCTTAAAGTATTCATTACTATGAAGACTCCCTTTGTGCCCAAGGTTCAAACTCTACCAGCTGAACCAGACTGATAACCAAGCAATTCATCAGCTGCTCCACACATCAACCCACAATCTCAATGCCAATGAAAACACCGACATAGCGACAATCTTACAGCTAGAACCAAGAACAAGAAACACCGAGGTCCTAAGCTCCCAGCCTTAGACCTTGATAATTTTCCAATCGCTTTATCTGTGAGTAACCATTGCCGTAACCAATGACGACATGTCTTGCCAAACTCTTGTCGTAAAAGACCTTCTTGTTGACATCCTTGATGTTATAACTGTGCAATCCACTCCATCTCCTTTTAGTCAATCCAACATGCTCATGCCTCCAGTAACTCAATATCTCGAAAGAGAAGCGCATGAAGCAAGTGGACTAAGTTACTGCTACCAAAGCCGAGGCCATTACTAAGGCCGAAAAAACAAGTTAACATGGCCTGCAATAAACGCTACTATCTTGACTGGATGACAACCCTAAAAAGATGTCTATCCCCAAGGACTCACCCCTCCGTGATATAGGTTAGCTCATCAATATCCCTTTCCCTCCCTCTCCCAATCAATCTGAGGATGAGGCCGAGGAAGTAGAAGAGGCCGACGACGAGGAGGCTGGAGACAAAAAAGAGGCCGAGGTTGAGGTTGCCGAGAAAGAATCTGAAACAGCTGCTAGGGCCAAGTCTCCAACTCTAAATGAGCAAGTCCTTGACTTGACTCAGGATAAAAAGGATGAGGTTCAAAAGACCACTTCTGAGGCCGAGGTCAAGACTGCCAACAAAAGCCTAGATAACACATTGCGTGAGATCGACGTCAAGGTCTAAGCTGAAAAATCTGCCCAACTATCCTGCCGAGGCTGACACAACGCCAATTGCCAAGGCAGGGCGGACTGTGGAAAATGCATGAACTTTGGTTTTTCCTCTTTTTTGTACTTTTCCTTCTTACTTTTGGACAGCTGTAATCTTTTGTTTGAAAAATGTTAGCTTTATATTTGGCTGATGTGCCCCTTTTGTCTTTATAGATGAGCAAGTAATCTCTTATGCCAGGCTGAAGTGCATTTTTGTATCCGAACAAGTTTCTTTTCTGAATACAAGTCTTATATTTTCTTCCAAGTGTTGAATGTATGCCTTATTTTCTTCTTTGCATGTTTGCTGCTTTCTTTTATGCTTTTCATGCTTCCAAACTTAGAATATTTTTGCATTTCTTCAAAGTGTACCTTAACTGTATAATAATTCTGGGATACAATACCTCGGATAAACCTTAACTGTTTGCCTCTGCTACCCATTTTCATACCTCGGCTAACACTTTAAAAATAAAAATATTTTTACAAGTGCTATTGCTTTTTTACCTCCATACGCTATCTTCTATTAAGATTTCATCATTTCCATGTTTTGACAACCTGGTTAGTCACCTCGGGGTAACATGTATCTCGGATACTTTATTCATCATTGCATCGGCTAACTCCAACTTGTAAATTTCTCCGAAATTTCAACAAGTGTTAAGCCCATTTCTGAAAATTTCAACAAGTCTTAAGTTTGTTCATCACTCCAGCTCCCTGCCCCCTAATGTCAACCTAAGTTCCACTTAAGTTCACATTAAGCATGCAACTATGGTCTTTTGCCGAAGTCAGATTCAAACAAAGGCTTCCCGAGGTGTTTCAACCTTGGTTTCTTTGTTAATGAACTTAGTTCTATTCTGAGTTTGACTTTGCCGATATGGCAAGTCCAAGTTAATTCAACTTTAGTTCAACTCCAGTATATGCAAGTATAATTCAACTCTGCCATATAATGAGTCTAAGTTATTCGTCATGTTTCATTCAAAAACACTGCCAACTTAGTTCAATTCTATTATATGCAAGTATAATTTGACTATGTCATACAATAAGTCTAAGTTATTCGTCATGTTTCATTTAGAAACATCGCCAACTTAGTTCAACTCTATTATATGCAAGTATAATTCGTCTCTGTCATATAATAAGTCTAAGTTATTTGTCATGTTTCATTCAGAAATATCGCCAACTTAGTTCAACTCTATCATATGCAAGTATAATTTGACTCTGCCATATAATAAGTCTAAGTTATTCGATATGTTTCATTCAGAAACATTGCCAACTTAGTTCAACTCTATCATATGCAAGTATAATCAACTCTGTCATATAATAAATCTTTATTCGTCATGTTTCATTTAGAAATATCACCAACTTAGTTCAATTTTATCATATGCAAGTATAATTTGACTCTGCCATATAATAAGTCTAAGTTATTCGTCATGTTTCATTCAGAAATATTGTCAACTTAGTTCAATTTTATCATATGCAAGTATAATTCGACTCTACTATATAATAAGTCTAAGTTATTTGTCATATTTCATTCAAAAACATCGTCAACTTAGTTCAACTCTATCGTATGCAAGTATAATTCGACTCTACCATACAATAAGTCTAAGTTATTCATTATGTTTCATTCAGAAACATCGCTAACTTAGTTCAACTCTATCATATAATAAGTCTAAGTTTACTCGTCATGTTTCATTTAGAAATATTGCCAACTTAGTTCAACTCTATCATATGCAAGTATAATTCAACTCTGTCATATAATAAGTCTAAGTTATTCGTCATGTTTCATTCAGAAACATCGCCAACTTAGCTCAACTCTATCAGAAGCAAGTATAATTCAACTCTACCATATGATAAGTCTAAGTTACTCGTCATGTTCACCATGGGAACATCGCCATAAGACATTTCGGTCTTATCGCACAATCATGGATTCTAACAACATTTTCATGCTTTTTTACATAGGCTTCGACATCCTTTTGCATGTAAGGTCACCAGAATCCCTATGATATAGCTCTGTGGGCAAGGGATCTACCGTCTACATGGATCTCGTGTAAAAAGTCTTCAACCTGGGAAGAATGTACACATCACAATAGAGGTCCAGTAAAAGTCCTTCTGTACAAATAGCTTTCTGCCGACAGGCAGAACTTAGCCGACTTCAGTCTAATCTTATATGCTTCTTTTTTGTCTTTTAGGATTTGGGATCTGCTAATTTAGGCTGAACTCTTGTCTTCTCAGACCTACTCATCTAGGCCGAGATCTTGTCTTCTGGGATCTGGGATCCAAGATCTAGAATCCAGTATCTGTTCACTTCGGCTGAGCTCTTGTCTTTTTGGACCTACTTATCTAGGCTAAGATCTTGTCTTTTGGGATTTGGAATTCGGGATCTACTCACTTAGGCTGAGCTCTTGTCTTCTCGGACCTGATTATCTAGGCCAAGATCTTGTCTTCTAAGATCTCGGATCCGAGATTCGGGATCTGAAATCCGGGATCTGCTCACTTGGGCTGAGCTCTTGTCTTCTTGGATCTAATTATCTAGGCCGAGATCTTGTCTTCTAGGATTTGGGATCCAGGATCTGCTCACTTAGGCTGAGCTCTTGTCTTCTCGGACCTACTCATTTAGGCCGAGATCTTATCTTTTGGGATTTGGAATCCGAGATCTGCTCACTTAGGCTGAGCTCTTGTCTTCTTGGACCTAATCATCTAGGCCGAGATCTTGTCTTTTAGGATCTGGGATCAGGGATCGCTCACTTAGGCTGAGCTCTTGTCTTCTCGGACCTAATCATCTAGGCCCAGATCTTGTCTTCTAGGATCTGGGATCCGGGATTCGGGATCTGGAATCTGGGATCTACTCACTTAGGCTGAGCTCTTATCTTCTCGAATTTAATCATCTAGGATCTGGGATCCGGGATCTGCTCACATAGGCTGAGCTCTTGTCTTCTCAGACTTAATTATCTAGGCCAAGATCTTGTCTTCTAGGATCTGGGATCCGAAATCTGGGATCTGGAATTCGAGATCTGCTTGCTTAAGTTGATCCTTCTATTCTTGAAAGTTATCTCCTTGGGAGCGTTCATGCCCCCTGTCTTTGCATCCCTTCTGGAAGGGTCTTCATTATCCTAATGTCGACACATTCTCCATCTTCGCTAAACTAGTCGTTGCCGACATGTTGATCTTGCACGATGATGGCCATCTATTCTAACTAAGTTCCCACAGATGGCGCCAAATTGTGGGTGTTGATTTCCAACCACACAACCAAACGGGGAACTTAGCTGGAGAGCACCGATAGAATAGATTAAGCTCGAACACCTGCCAACAAGAAGATGAGAATACCGCGGTGGTTCGTCCACCCAGGGGCACTCCAACGATCAAGTTAGTAATCTTATCTCTCACAGATATCAATACAAGTACTTAAATTTCAACAATGAAAGCATAAAAGCATCTCAAATCAGACATACCTTAGACCCACGAGGGTGCCTTACTTTTATAATGATCAATGTCCAATTTCCCCTAGAAGTGTAACTTCATGGGACTTTATCCTTTACAAGGATAACATTTATCACAACTCACACTATTTAGATTAAGATGAACTCACTCAAGAGTCCCATCTCTATCCAAATAGGTAGCTTGATGTCATCTAGGACTCTAGTTCTCTCTCCAAATATCTCTCTCCAAATATCTCGAATTCCGGTATTATTGCACCATATCTCGGCACCATAGTCTGCCCACGTGGTACCTCGGCCACGTGGACTACCTAAAAATATGTCTCCATAATTATTATAATTAATTTTTTTTAAAATTAAAAAAAAAATCAGCTTCAATGATGATAGGATAGCCAAACTGACCTAGATTATATCTTTTTTGGAGTATTGGCCTTTAAGAGATGGGTCGACCATTTCCAACACTTTTTCTCTGTTAATTAGCCTTGGAAGAGCTTAAATATTTACACAAGAAACAGCAAATTAGAGTTATTTTTTTGTATTTATACAAAATTAAAATATATTTATATTTATTTTTATTTTTGATAAAAATGAAAATATAAACTTGTTTTGAATGGATGTTTGTTCGGGCAGTTTGGTTATTAACTTCACTTAGATTATCGTAAGAAAAAATAAAAAGGTAATGTCATATAAATTAGGTGAAACTTCACTTTAAACTGGTGGTTTATTCTGTGTAGTTTAACTTCTGTTATTTAGAAATAAACACATAATTTTGCTTGGTTTGATTTTTAAAAATTATTTTTGAAAAAAAAAATAGTTAGACAAAATTAAATACTAAAAAAATATTTTTATAATTTTAAATATTATTTATACTCTTCAAAAAGATAAAAAAATGCATGGAAATGATGAGTATTTTTTATTTTTTATTTTTCCACTAAATTAATTTTAATTCGTTAGAAAAAAAAAATGTTTTTAAAAACAAATTCTGAAAATCAAATAAAACATAGCATAAAATTTCCCATGATTTGTGAATTGAAGTGCCTTGTTATTTCGTTCAAGTTAAGTGTGAAACATGTGTAAGGACATAAAAATGTTATGTGCTCATTTCTAAATGTCAAAGGATAAACCATATATGAAAAACACAAGAATTAAAGTGAATTTTACCTCCAGAATAAGTGATGAAACTGTATGTAATTTATATAATGAGATCACTTGTGTATAAGGATATTTTGATTTTTTCACTTGATCTTCGTTATAAAGTACATTCCATGTGCACCCCTGGCGTGGTAACCTTTCCATGTTTTTGTTCTCAAATGCAGTAGGTATATTTTGCAGTTAATTCTTTTGGGTATAATTATACTTAGTAAAGTCTAACTTTCTTCCCTCTACTCTACATTCTAAATCAAGTTATGATATCATCTTCATGTCCATTTGGTGTTAATGAGATTGATAGTAATTAAAATGTGCGTAGAACCGGACATACTTTTAAGTGTACAATTAAAAATACAGTCCCGCCACATAGCTCGAAATATCAGAGGCTCAAGTGGCCCGAAATTCCAAACAACGTCGTTTTGGGTTTTTTTTTTTTTTCCATAACTCGTTGCAGAAGAAGAAGAAGAAAGAAGAAAAAAGAAAGGAGAGAAGAAAAGAGGAGAGGAGAGACGGAGAGATTCAACAACCAAAACCAAAACCAATTAGACATCAACAACCAAACCAATCACAGATTCAAACCCACTAATCAAAACAAATCAAAACCAATCAGAGATTCACCAGAGAGATTCAAATCATCAACAACCAACACATCATCATCATCACACATAGAGACTTCACAGAGAGAAAGAAAGATAGATACACAGAGAGGGAGAGATATACAGATCTGTGGATACACACACAGATCTATCTGTGTATACACAGATTTGTATATACACACAGAGGATGGTAGGCGTCGGTGATGGTTTCTCTCTTCCTCTCTATTCCCCCTTCTCTCTCTTCCTCTTTTCTCTTCCTTCTCTCTCTCTTCTTCCCTCCCTCCTTGTGTTTTAGATATAAAAGAGGGGAAAAAAAAAATCAATCCAAAACGACGTTGTTTTGGATTCTGGCCAATCAAGTCGAGGAGAATTCGAGCTCTAAAGCATTTTTCTTAAAAATAGAAAAATGATATATAACTCACTTTTTAGACTAATTTTTTAGGCTCAAATGATATGTAAGTGAGATGATTAGTTGATAATTAGAGAAGATAAGAAAGAGAGAGAAAGAGAATTGCCTTACATATTTTAATTAGTTGTTACATCATTGAATTTGAAAAGTAGACCCAATTTTAGCATTAAATAGCAATGCTCTTAAAAATAAAGGGTTAATGTGAGTTTTTAATAAAGATACAATAATATGTTGTGTAATACACGGGTAATTCTATTTCCACACACTAATTATTCTCAGTATACACATTTAATGAACACTTTCTTAGTACACACATTATAAAAATATAAATTCTCACTACATATCTCTATATTCCAATATTACCTTTCTTTTCAATTTTAAAACTCCCTAGCTATGTTTAGTTTTAATTTTTGAATCAATATTTTGAAATTTTTATGAGAAAAATATAAATTAATTTGACAAAGATAAATACCAAAAATATATTTTTAAATTTTTAAATTTTTTTGCCCCTAAAAAGATGAAACCATATTGAAATAAGGTTTTCATGTTCTAAAACTATATCAAACAAAGTCTAATTTTATGGTATTTTAGAAATAGGGTTTGAGTAGAAGAAAATGAGGGTATTATGGTATTTTTATTCTAGGACAAAATTATATTAATGAAAATTTTCATTAAATGTGTGAATTGAGTAGAATTAGTGTGTGGAAATAGAATTACCCGTAACAGACGATTCTTTTTAGAATAAATTACACTCATCTCCTCTAAGGTTTGAAAAAAATATAATTAACCCTATATTTTTGACATAATTACATTGACTTTGCTTTTATAGTGGCTAAAATGACCTAAACTGATACAAATAATATACTAAAATAAACAAATATAGACATACATCATAATATAAAAGAGAAAATAACATTATTTTTTTATTCATATGACTAACAAATTACTAATAAAAAAATGTCAAACTATTATATGAATTACAAACTTAAAAGAGATTAATATAACAATTTCAAAAAGTATCAAAGTAATTTGTCTTTTTTTCAAATAGAGAGATGGTTGTCACTAGTGCTAAAAGATTCACACAAATGAGTTACATGGCTCTTGTGAGACAAAAACAACATTGAGTGAGAGAGAGAGAGAGAGAGAGAGATGGTAAAAGATTCATACAAACGAGTAACATGGCTCTAGTGAGACAAAAACAAAATTGGGAAAGCTGACTCTGACCTAGGCCTAAGGTATATGATGAACCATTTTTGGTGGGTGGGTTACTCTCAAAATGTCTCATTGTAAGTGGTCTCAGAATGAGCCAAGCTGGTTTCACAGCGTTTTTATTTACATTTTTGGACTCAAAATAGTCAGAGTCCCAAACAGACTTACTTGGGAGTTACTCTCTGACTAAATCTTAAAGAACTAGTAGAGGAGGAACATAGTGATACAGAAGAGAGGTTCTTAACAAGAGGGATTAAGGACTGCACCACATCTGTCATTAGAGGCCTATAATCTGCTTCTGGTTGCACACACATGGCTGCAATGGCTGCCACCTGTAGCAAAACCCCACATAAAAAAATATATAAAAAAAATTAATTAGATCAATAATTCTTAACGTATGCGATGTGTTATAATTTAGTTTTAAATTTTTTCAGAAAATTATAATATAAAAAACTTTAAAGTTAACAAAATAAATCTTGAATTTTTAATTTTATCAATTTAAATCTTAATCTTTTAATTTATTTTCAATTTAAACCATTCATCTATTTCCGTTAAGTAAAATTGACAGGAAAAGGATATTCTAGTCATTACAAAAATATCATTTTTTCTATTAGTTTTGCTTAACAAAAATAGATAGATAGTTTAAAGTAAAAATAAGTCAAAAGATTAAACTCGATTTTATTTTATTACAATTTGTAATTTTCCTTTCTTTTTTTTTTTTTAAATTTAGTTGTTAAATTTATGATTTGTTACAATAATGAGAGGGGTATTTTCTGAATTTACATGAAATTTCAACGAAGTTAAAAAGACAAAATATACATGTGGTTCTCAAGTGTCACACTTCAGTTTTTAATATTTTATTTACTTTTTTGATTTTGAATATCAAATTGTTTAATCTATTACACTTTAGTCTCTGGTATGTTGTTCAAAATTAATAACAGAAAGAAGGTTACTTTCAAAATTATAAAAAAAACTCAACAAAAGCAAAAAAAAAGCATATACACACGTTGTCCCTAAAATGTACATTTGGCTGTATTTTAGTTTCCAATTTTTTAATTTGTTGCATTTCTCTGTAAAATTCCAAAAATATTCCTTTTTTTCCGTTAATGATTTTGAACAATACTAGCCAGACAGACTAAAGAGTAAAATTGCATACTTTTAGAGGGAGTAAAAAATTCAAAAAATTTAGATATGAAAATATAATAATTTACATATTTTGGAGATTATTATAGTTAATAATAATAATAATAATAATAATAATAATAATAAAAATTAGCTTCAATGATGATAGGATAGCCAAACTGACCTGGATTAGATCTTTTTTGGAGTATTGGCCTTTAAGAGATGGGTCGACCATTTCCATCACTTTTTCTCTGTTAGTTAGCCTTGGAAGAGCCTAAATATTAACACAAGAAACAGCAAATTAGAGTTAGTTTGGTAATGTTTATACATTTTTTTTTTTGTATTTGTAAAAAATTAAAATATATTTATATTTATGTTTATTTTTAATAAAAATAAAAATATAAACATTTTTAATATACATGTGTATTTCAAAAATATATTTAGAAAATAAGATAAAAGGGGTGACTGCAGATAGTTGTCAACGACTGGAAATAAATAAGTGATTGAAGGTGGTTGACAGCAATTGAAGTACATTGTTAGTGATGTTGAAGGGGGTGGGATTAGTAAAATTTGTAAACAAAAATATATACTAATCGAGTAAAAATATATACTAATCGAGTTTTTGTTTACAATTTCAAAATTTTTTAGAAACGTAAATAGAGAAAACTGCAAATATAAATATTAATTTTATTTCAAAATACAGTTAAATCTAAGGAGTGTCAATTTGAGGAGATAGAATTTTGTTACTAACCCAAGAGACAAGGACATGTTCTCCAAGGGGCCGGTTGGTGTCGACCGGAACACGGCCGGTCAAGAGCTCTAGAAGAACCACACCATAACTGTATACATCTGATTTTGTAGTAAGTTTCCCTGTTGAAGCATATCTACATATTAAAAATAAAGAAACAAAAAAACAAAATTAGTAAGTCAGTTCACAAAGTGTTATACTTTATGGTTACCTAATGCCACTTCTTAATTCTAAATTTTTATGCTTTACTAGTAGTTATGCTCACATGCAATATATGTCCAAAAATAAATGATGGTTACAACAATTTGGAAATTAAGCTTGTTTTGGAAGACAATTTTGAAAAAAGTCAGAACTTGTGTTCACACCAAATGAGTGTGCACATTATGTAATGGTATAAATAATTAGAGTAAATCTTGGTTATTAATAGAAAAATATTTTTTTTAAAAGAAAAACCCTAATTTCATTTTCCCGATATAAAAAAAATACACACACAAAGAAAAACACGAATCAACACCGATTCCTTCACTAGCACAGGTTTTGGAGGTTGATAATGAATTCTTTTATTACTATTATTAATTTTTTAGATGCTAAAAAAATGGGTATTACAGATAATTTAATCAATTTACCAGTCGTATATGATAATTGCCAAAAGTGGACAAAATGTACCAAAAGGGCTAAATTGAACCAATTTCAAGAGTTGAAGGGCTTATTTGAACGGAAAATAGTTTTAGGGGCTCAATAAAAAAAAAAAGATACAAAGTTCAAGGATTTTTAACATAATTGAATCTACAATTAAGGGGCTGTTTGGAAATTATCAATAAGTAACAAATTTCCGTGCAGATGGTCCATGGCGACTGAGAGTGAGAAAGAATGGTCATTTTCATAATTCCCATTTTCCCTCGAGGCCTAGCGGGGGGGACCTTAGACCTATATGCATTGATTGAGTGAAAATGCATTACTTATTAGGTACACTAACATACATGACAAATAATGAACACTCACTCGGGGGCTAGATATCCAGTGGTTCCCAGCACGCGCGTTGAAATCAGACCGTTGATCTTATCCGACCCTGTTTTAGCCAACCCAAAATCGGAAACTTTGGCCCGGAAATTCTGATCCAAGAGTACATTGCTGGACTTGAAATCACGGTGGATGATCGACGGCACAGAATGCTCATGGAGGACCTCAAGGGCCCGGGCACAATCGAGGGCTATGCGCAGCCGGGTCCCCCAATTCAACGACCAGGATTGGTTGCGAGGAGGATGGAGGTGGTGATAGAGTGTGCCGTTGGGCATGAATTCAAATATCAAGAGGCGGTGGTGTTGGTCTGCACAGTAGCCTAGCAAGTCCGTCAAGTAGGGAGAGTGTAAGCGGCTTAGCAAGTCCACCTGACCAAAAAAATACATAAATAAATAATTATTTAGTAGTCTCTCAATATAACGTGACATTATATTTATAATTGATTAATCATTAGATTACTACCACATCAAGACTATGATTCTGTGATCAATTTTATAAAGTTGTTATTTTTTAGGTAGTATTTTCAATCAATGACTGATCTATTATTATTAAATAATTAGGAGAAAAAATAATAATTTACTACACGTGATATATTTTGTGATTATGTATTTGTTGAAAGCCTCATATAAATTATATTTTGGAATTACCTAATAGTAATATAATGTGATTTTGTGGAAGAGAGCCATGTGGAGGGATGAATATGTTCATTAATGGAGGAGCATGAAATGCGGAAGTGATTAAGAAACAGATGGGAGAGATAGAGATAGAGATAGAGATAGAGATAGAGATAGAGATAGAGATAGAGATAGAGATAGAGATAGAGATAGAGATAGAGATAGAGATAGAGATAGAGATAGAGATAGAGATAGAGATAGAGATAGAGATAGAGATAGAGATAGAGATAGAGATAGAGATAGAGATAGAGATAGAGATAGAGATAGAGATAGAGATAGAGATAGAGATAGAGATAGAGATAGAGATAGAGATAGAGATAGAGATAGAGATAGAGATAGAGATAGAGATAGAGATAGAGATAGAGATAGAGATAGAGATAGAGATAGAGATAGAGATAGAGATAGAGATAGAGATAGAGATAGAGATAGAGATAGAGATAGAGATAGAGATAGAGATAGAGATAGAGATAGAGATAGAGATAGAGATAGAGATAGAGATAGAGATAGAGATAGAGAT
>NW_021025487.1:130397-146657 GCF_004153795.1 Camellia sinensis
TTTTTGGCAATCACATTCAGACCAGTTTTCTTGAGAGAGAGAGAGATCTTACCAATTCCAACTATAACTGGAAGACCTTTATTCTCCAACAAAGCCTGAAATAAAAGACAGTCCTGAAGTTTGGATCTGACTAAAAGACAAAAGACTCCCATAGACTTGAAGCTCCAAAGTCTAAAAGTTTTCCTCCCTACTTATCTAATAACCGTTACCTGTATTGCTTGAACAGCAAGAAGCAATCCCCTATCCAAGTCATATGAATCAGGCATTGGAACAAGCTGCAGGCTATCCCTGAAAGAAGAAGGATCTGTAGCTGTTTCATGAAAGGAGTCAAGATAAATGAAGAATAGATAACACACCCAAGGCAAAGTTCACTTAACAATAATGCTGGCATGAGAAATTTTACTTTCTACTGGTTGAGAAAACATACCAATGACAGAGCCATCAGCAAGTGGAGGATCTGGTGAGACAAAATGCCAAGTTGCTAGTACAGGTTCCATTTGGGATTTTGTTGGCGATTGAGTCCATGGCTGAGATAAATCTTCAAACACAAGGTTCGAAGCAATTCGAAGAGGCTTTGGTGCAGTAATCAACCTTTCTTGAACAATAGTGGTAGATGTATTAGACAAAAGTGGTGGTGTATTAAGGCGTGGTACACCTGCAAGTGAGATGGGGATTAATTGAAAAGAGAATAACTGATATGAAAGACGAAAGGCGAAAGGAACCAAACAATTGTAGGGAATACAGATGGGGTAAAAACAATAACGAAATTATGCCGTTTCTCAACCTCTTCTTTCAAGAATCATTTCAAGGTATGATTTAGTGACCCATGGCCCATTTACACCAATCCTCAATGCTTCAGCTCCAACCATCTACATGACAGAAACATATCAAGATATAGCACAAGTTAAGACACAAGATTCTTTTTTGATACAAGAAAACATCACTAATTCAAACTTCTTCAACTAAAGTTTGTACCATGCAAAACATGAACAGAAAAAAGACCTATAACAAAATAATAGTGAAAAGAAGTATAAAATTAACTGCAACAATAGTAGAAAGTATGATGAGAGGAAGATTTATTATATGGGAAAGATGCTAGCCAAATCATAATGCGATTTCACAATAACCCAATAATTGTATTGGTATTGGCGATACAATCATATATGTTGGTGAAGGAAAATCTAAGCTTATGCCAAAAATGTGTGTGAAAGAAACACTAAGTTGGTTGTTGGTCTTGGCTGCATATAAGACTTGGCTGTTGGCCTTGGCTATATGTAAGTGCCTTAAATGCATGACAAATGCAGTTTGGTCTTAGCAATGGTATAAAGAGAAAGAACTAATATGGCTCTGGGCAACTCTTCAGTGTGGGGTGTGTGTGTATGTGTGAAAGAGACACTAAGTTGGTTGTTGGCCTTGGCTGCATTTGACTTGGCTGTTGGCCTTGGCTATATGTAAGTGCCTTAAATGCATGAGAAATGCACTTTGGTCTTAACAATAGTGGCAAAGGGTGGTTTTGGCATTTTTGAAAATCAATTTTGCTGTTTTTGGTAGATTATGCTAGCATCTCTAGTAGCGGATTGTGTAGTTTGTAAGCTACTCAGAAAACCTTAGGAGCGGATTGTGTAGTTTGCCCTTGATTTTTTATTTTTGTTATTTAACATTTTCTTTAGGTAAAATACACACAAGTCCTTGGACACTATAATTTGAAGAATTCTGGGAAGCATTCAATCATGAGTACATGTCATTGGTGTTTTCCTACTGCTTGTTAGTTATTGCGAGAAAAGGTGCACAATTAGTGATGTTTGAGGAAAAGCTTATCAGCTGTAAATATTATCTGTAAGGTTTTGCCATTATATTAGTAGATATTGCCTGGTTTTTTATGCTGGAAACCTTCTAGAATGGATTAGCCATGAAGCTTAGCAGTTGATGCATTTACCAATTGAAAAGCTTTACATGTATATCGATTATCAATATAAATTATAATGATTTTAAACACTGTTTTAGGTAGAAATGAATCCAGGGTTTGGAGTACTCATTTTATCATTATAAATTATATCTATGTTGCTTTCAGGGATTACAAATGATTCTAAGGATCCATCTGTTGATACTTTCCGATCAACTACCTTACCAATCCTGAAGCATTTCGGAGTTCCTTCAGAAGGATTGGATCTGAAAATTGAGTGCCGTGGTGCTCCTCCTCATGGTGGTGGAGAAGTTTTTCTTTCGGTTCCTACTGTCCGAAGTAGTTTAACGGTGAGTTACTTCATCTAAGTCCTGTTCTATCATTTTCTGCATCATTTTTCTCTTATTATGTATTGTTCTACAGGCAGTCACCTGGATTGATGAGGGCATGGTGAAGAGGATTAGGGGAGTTACTTTTTCAACAAGAGTGTCTGCTCAGTTTGGGAATACCATTATACATGCAGCTCGAGGAATTTTTAATCGCCTGCTTCCGGATGTCCACATATTTACTGATCATAAAGCTGGAGCTCAAGCTGGAAAGTATGTTTAGGGATTTAGTATATACATCCTCTAGTGGTAGTTCACTTGTTTGGAATACACAATTATGTTTTTAGTTTCTTTTATTAGAACATGTTATGATTAGTACCATCTGGGGATCTTTAATGGCAGGTCACCTGGCTATGGAATTTCACTAGTTGCTGAAACTACTACTGGCTGCTTCATCTCTGCTGATAGTGCAGTGTCTTATGCACGTGGGGATGAAGAGGGTGAAATTGAAGACGAAGAGAAGAAAGAGCTTATGCCACCAGTGGATGTTGGGGAGCAAATTGCTTCTATATTGCTTGGGGAGATTGAACAAGGAGGTGTGGTGGACTCAACACACCAGGTTTGTTTTCAAATTTTTATTTTACATTTCTCTTTGTATACATACCTCTTTTTTTTTCTTTTTTTTTTTCAGCGAAAGTCAATGGTTAGTTGTTAGATTAACACTTCAGGGGAGTTGAAACTCACACCCATGCACCTTTCAATGCTCCCATTTTACTCCTAAGAGTGGAAACCCAAGACTCCCCCTTAGGAGAGACTTGGTGGCCAAATGGCTAGCCAACTAGGCTATACATATCTCCTCTCACACGCTCGCACCCTCTCTTGTTTGCCTGCTACATATTGAATGATGTAAAATCAACAAATTGCAATGACTTAGGGTCCTCTTCTTTTGGGCAACAACGAAAAGAACGTAAAATCCCAATTTAATTTCCTACAACAGTGTTGTTACAAACGGTTAAGGGTAGTTCTTTTAAGGGCTAAATCTGTAACCATATAAGCTACTTTGGGGTCTTCTATCATACAAGCTTACCAAACACTGACCATGAGTTGACTTTTACAAATAAATAAATACAGTAAAACCAGGTTAGAGTGCTAAATCAACTCCACTTTAATATGCATATCTGTTGATAACAAAATGAGGTTGAAAATTGAAAGTACTTTGACTGGCTTTGAAGCTTTAGATTGTCAAATTGCAATGCTTTCTTGATATTTACTTTATGAGAGTCATTGCTGTTATATTTGGTTTGGCAGGGTTTGTTGTTCATTCTTTGTGCATTATGTCCACAAGACTTGGCTGTTGGCCTTGGCTATATGTAAGTGCCTTAAATGCATGAGAAATGCACTTTGGTCTTAGCAATAGTGGAAAAGGGTGGTTTTGGCATTTTTGAAAATCAATTTTGCTGTTTTTGGTAGATTATGCTAGCATCTCTAGTAGCGGATTGTGTAGTTTGTAAGCTACTCAGAAAACCTTAGGAGCGGATTGTGTAGTTTGCCCTTGATTTTTTATTTTTGTTATTTAACATTTTCTTTAGGTAAAATACACACAAGTCGTTGGGCACCATAATTTGAAGAATTCTGGGAAGCATTCAATCATGAGTACATGTCATTGGTGTTTTCCTACTGCTTGTTAGTTATTGCGAGAAAAGGTGCACAATTAGTGATGTTTGAGGAAAAGCTTATCAGCTGTAAATATTATCTGTAAGGTTTTGCCATTATATTAGTAGATATTGCCTGGTTTTTTATGCTGGAAACCTTCTAGAATGGATTAGCCATGAAGCTTAGCAGTTGCTGCATTTACCAATTGAAAAGCTTTACATGTATATCGATTGTCAATATAAATTATAATGATTTTAAACACTGTTTTAGGTAGAAATGAATCCAGGGTTTGGAGTACAGGCCTCGTTTGGCAAGAGGCTATTTTAGCCAATTAGCCAAAAAGTTACTAAATTAGCCAAAAAGCCAACAACCCATACCAAAAAGTCAAAGATTCTCTTTTCTCTCTACTTTTTGCACATCTTTTCGTAATTAGTCAAAAAGTCATCCCAAACATACAAGTTTTTTTTACCTACTTTTTTAGCCAAATAGCCAAAAAGTTACTAAATTAGCCTGTTCCCAAACGAAGCCTCATTATCATTATAAATTGTATCTATGTTGCTTTCAGGGATTACAAATGATTCTAAGGATCCATCTGTTGATACTTTCCGATCAACTACCTTACCAATCCTGAAGCATTTCGGAGTTCCTTCAGAAGGATTGGATCTGAAAATTGAGTGCCGTGGTGCTCCTCCTCATGGTGGTGGAGAAGTTTTTCTTTCGGTTCCTACTGTCCGAAGTAGTTTAACGGTGAGTTTCTTCATCTAAGTCATGTTCTATCATTTTCTGCATCAAGTTTCTCTTATTATGTATTGTTCTACAGGGAGTCACCTGGATTGATGAGGGCATGGTGAAGAGGTTAGGGGAGTTACTTTTTCAACAAGAGTGTCTGCTCAGTTTGAGAATACCATGATACATGCAGCTCGAGGAATTTTTAATCGCCTGCTTCCGGATGTCCACATATTTACTGATCATAAAGCTGGAGCTCAAGCTGGAAAGTATGTTTAGGGATTTAGTATATACATCCTCTAGTGGTAGTTCACTTGTTTGGAATACACAATTATGTTTTTAGTTTCTTTTATTAGAACATGTTATGATTAGTACCATGTGGGGATCTTTAATGGCAGGTCACCTGGCTATGGAATTTCACTAGTTGCTGAAACTACTACTGGCTGCTTCATCTCTGCTGATAGTGCAGTGTCTTATGCACGTGGGGATGAAGAGGGTGAAATTGAAGACGAAGAGAAGAAAGAGCTTATGCCACCAGTGGATGTTGGGGAGCAAATTGCTTCTATATTGCTTGGGGAGATTGAACAAGGAGGTGTGGTGGACTCAACACACCAGGTTTGTTTTCAAATTTTTATTTTACATTTCTCTTTGTATACATATCTCTTTTTTTTTCTTTTTTTTTTCAGCGAAAGTCAATGGTTAGTTGTTAGATTAACACTTCAGGGGAGTTGAAACTCACACCCATTCACCTTTCAACGCTCCCATTCTACTCCTAAGAGTGGAACCCAAGACTCCCCCTTAGGAGAGACTTGGTGGCCAAATGGCTAGCCAACTAGGCTATACATATCTCCTCTCACACACTCGCACCCTCTCTTGTTTGCCTGCTACATATTGAATGATGTAAAATCAACAAATTGCAATGACTTAGGGTCTTCTTTTGGGCAACAACGAAAAGAATGTTAAATCCCAATTTAATTTCCTACAACAGTGTTGCTACAAACGGTTAAGGGTAGTTCTTTTAAGGGCTAAATCTGTTACCGTATAAGCTACTTTGGGGTCTTCTATCATACAAGCTTACCAAACACTGACCATGAGTTGACTTTTACAAATAAATAAATACAGTAAAACCAGGTTAGAGTGCTAAATCAACTCCACTTTAAAATGCATATCTGTTGATAACAAAATGAGGTTGAAAATTGAAAGTACTTTGACTGGCTTTGAAGCTTTAGATTGTCAAATTGCAATGCTTTCTTGATATTTACTTTATGAGATAGATAGTCATTGCTGTTATATTTGGT
This sequence comes from Camellia sinensis, assembly GCF_004153795.1. Taxonomy (NCBI): domain Eukaryota; kingdom Viridiplantae; phylum Streptophyta; class Magnoliopsida; order Ericales; family Theaceae; genus Camellia; species Camellia sinensis. The sequence goes on from NW_021025487.1 coordinate 136,304, forward strand.
TTGGCAGGGTTTGTTGTTCATTCTTTGTGCATTATGTCCACAAGATGTTTCAAAGGTTCGCGTAGGGAAACTCTCGCCATATGGAATAGAAACACTGAGGAACATCAGAGACTTTCTAGGCGTTAAATTTGTCATCAAGCCAGATCCATCAACAGGGACAGTCATACTTAAATGCGTCGGGTGTGGATTGACGAATTTATCCAGAAAGGCATCATGACAAGTGACAGTTAATGATTCTTCACGGTTGATAGGTTGCTTGTGGATCAAAGTATATTCAAAGAGCCTGTCGTGCATGTATGCATGTTTTATTGGCTTGCAATTTTGAAAACTTATGAAGTTTTAGAGCTGGTTTGGCATGTTTGAAAAAAGTTAAAAAGTCACTATCCAATTTAAGTCACATCATCTTATTTAAGTCACATCACCTCTCTAACAAATCAATTCAAACCCAGCCCAACCCAACCCAAATTTCATAAAAAATCAAAAAGTGCACTTATTTAAATCATTCCAAACAATCCCTTAATATCAATTAAGTTTTATGTTTTGTGAAGCATGTAATTGGAGCTATATTATTCACAGCATTGCTATGAAACAAAACTCTCGCAACCATTGTCATGCATATTTTTTGGAATGTTTCTATTATGTAAGCTGTATAGGTTTACCTTTTCTATTATCCCCTATTCCCATTATGAGAATGGTGACATCCGGCAAGAAATTAAATTAGAAGAGCACTTATTAATTATAATATTAAAAATTTTTACAAAAATATTTCAAATAAATTTTTAGATTGACTTCGAGAAAGATAAAAAAAAAAAAAATAATGTTATTTGTAACTAGTGTATCATGGACAATACGAAAAAAGTTATGGATATAAGTCTTAAAATAAATTATATAATGAGAAAGTAATATTTTATACAAAATTTTAGGAAAAAATAAATATAATAGTATTATCACGTCATCATTGATATGTGATATCACTAACCAATAGTAAAGAAACACAAAGGGTGAGTCCTGCGTATCGAATATAATTAACAATCCAATAAATTTTATATCTTCATAGTGAGATTAATTATATTTGCATGTTAATAATAATAGGCATCAATGTTACATTAAAAAAATTTTATAAAATTTTTTTCATAGATAATATGGTGTATAGTCTCTTCATTTTCAATCAAAACAACCATTATTATTTTTATAATTTTTAAAATGTCATTGACATTTTACTCTAATAATATTTTTGTAATTCTTTTTATTTAAAATATTTTCTTTATATTTGAAAAAAAAATACAAAATACAAAATCCAAGGAGGCACATGACCCCTCGGTCCTTACGTGGCTTCACCGCTGACTCTACATACGATGTATTTACCCCCTGGTCCTTACGTGGCTCTGCCACTGACTCTACATACGATGTATTTACACCCTGCACACTATGAAGTTGCCTCCTACACAAAATGGCATTATACACCCTACACATGATACACTTGCACCTTTCACACTATGAAATTGCATGCATATACTTACATCCTTCACACACCCTACACATGACATGCTTGCATCCTTCACACTATGGAGTTGTACCTTAGATATGATACAAAATCAATGACTTTTTCCCATCCTCCTACTCGCTCTCTCTCTCTTTCTTAATAAATTTTGCCTCTCTCAATCCAAAAAATCCTAACATTTCATGAAACTCATGAGAGCTCAAATTGAGGATTTTGGTAATCTATGGCAGTTCAAGTTGAAGATGATAGATGAAGACATGGAAGGTGAGAGGGAGTTTTTATGTGCATTAGGGCCGAGCTAGGCCAAGGTGTAGTAATGGGCCGTTCTGTGGGCCATAGTAAAAGGGCTGAATAAAAGGGCCTTGTGGTTAGCTCGGTCCAAAAATTGCCTTGTAGTTAACTCAGTCACCCCGGTTGGAGGGGTAATTAGCTCGGCCACTGTGTTTGGAATCGAGGTATCGTGGTTTCTTATGGTGGACCTTACTCTGGTTAGCACGGTCAAAGCTTGCTATAGTTAGCTCGATCTCAACGGACAAAACCGAGGTACATGTGAACAAGAGTCGAGCTATGAGTTGCATATGAAGGTACTGGATTGAGTATGACAAAGAGATATTGTTAGCTCGATTATGTCGTCATTTCACCGAGGTAAAACCATCTCACTTGGTTTAAGCAGTGAGGGGGTGTTGAAGGATAAGCATTATCTTTCAGGAGTGTGATTCCTAGGAGGACTTTACATGGAGGAATAAGAGTACTACTAGGATTATGCCACACGGAACCTATAAAAGCTCATAACAGAACCTATGGAAGAGGTAACTGTAGATCGCCCGGAGAACTCCCGAGAAAATCTCGTTTTGTTCTCTAGCTACTACAGTTCGAACTCAATGTCACGGTTCTGAATCTAATCTCGCAAAGTGCGACGCAAGACCGATAAATCACTAAAGAGTCCAAATCCGGCAAATCGTTTTGAAAAACTGATTTTTAAGAAAAAAGTGCCAAACATGGACTGCTTTGCCAGATACAGAGTCGCCACCTAAATATTTTATTTTGGGGGAAATTTAGGAAACCCTAACTCGTGCCTAAGGCCACGTGTCCGTCATCACCAAAGTTGCCTCGGCTCGAGAACTTGGGTACGAGAGGGGAAGGTCATACAATGAGCACCCCCGCTCGCCCGATCAAAGATCGGCCTGTACTAAGCATGATATCTTGTTTTTTGAAAACACATGCGTTCTTATTCTGGTTAATTAGCTAGAATTACTATGTGATGTGCACAACACACAAGTATAGACTAGATCACCTAATTTGGAACAAAGCATCACATATCCGTTTGTTTGTTTGGAAATGGTTTTGAAGTTTGCTACTCGTAAGTAGGCTAAAACACGGATTTCAATGAATCGTTCCAATTTAAGTAATCCAACCTTCACCCACAGGCATTCAGGCAGTTTATATTAACTAAGCAATTAGCCTCATGGAAGCATGCTAACATGGCAACATTAACACACATGCAGTATGCTAAAGCATAAACACTCACAGTGTACTATGAGCCAAAATAGAGAACTAGTTAGAAATCAATGCATGACCCTAGTTTATGTTAAGATGGCTAATGCAATGTGACAACCCTCACCTCTAATTACTGCTAAACTGTGACTGAACATGATAAGTAACTGATTAGGATGAAATCCTAAACTGATTGCATGAGTATGTTGTTTGATTGCATTTCTATCTGTTTATCAATTGATTGATTTGTTCATGTTTTAAGTTTTGAACTGCAAATTGAAGGCCTTATCGGCGGCCGAATCAGAAATTGATTAGTGTTTTATGCTAATTAGAATTTGTGTGATTTTATGGTAGGTTTAATTTAAATTTGATTTGGAATGATTAAATTAGATTAAATAATGTTAAATTACATTAGTTCAAGTTTATTACAATTTTGTCATTGAGTGGTCATTTCCTATACACTTGTTTGGGACTTAATTAGTACATTCCATACATCATTTCATCATCCTTCTTGAGGCCAAAACTGTGAGCAAGAGAGGGAGAGCAGGAGAGCTTTGGTTTCAACAAGAATTGCTTGGAGAATTAGAAGAATTGAAGAGTAGATTGCATAATTGAGTTTCTAGACTTGAAATTGAGGACCTAAGGTAGGATATTTATCCTTTAGTTTATGAATTCAAGTTGGTTCTTGCATGGTTCATGAGTCATTAGTGATCTAAGTCAAGAATTTGTTTAAAGAGTTGATTTGAGTAACTAAATCATGCATGCATGTACACATTGTTAAGTTTTGAGGTTGATTTCATGGAAATCCTCACATGCATGTCTATATTCTAGCTATGGTCCATGAATTCATCATGTTTTTGAGTGAATTGACTCATTTGATCAAGTATTTGAAGCTTTGATTTCAATTGAACACTTGCATGTTACATATACATTATGTCATGAAGTTCTGTTTGGATTTGTGTTTAATTGAACTACCTTTGGGCTTTGATTTTGCAAATTGATCTTTGAAACATGTCATATTATGAGTTTTAAAGTGTTTTCTAGAAAATTGGCCCAAAAGAATCGAATTTGATGCTTTAAATGTTGAATTTGAGCTTGGAGGTTCAATCTGAAAATTCTAGATTTTGGACCCACGCTCGAGCGTAAGACTTCACGCTCGAGCATACACTCTGAGTACATGCATCCCGCTCAAGCGGGGAAAGTAACGCTCGAGCATGAAATGCGTGTATCCAGTACTTTTCATATGTTTGCAGTCCGCTCGAGCGAGGAAATGAACGCTCGAGCGAGGACTTGTGTCTCACGCTCGAGCGGAGATCGAGCGCCCATCGAGCGTGAATTGTATGCATCCAGTACTTTTGCTTGAGTTTACAGTCCGCTCGAGCGAAGGAAGTCACGCTCGAGCAGAACTCCTTTGTCTGCATGTCCGCTCGAGCGTAGAAAGCCACGCTCGAGCGTGGACCCCTGTTTCAGCAAATTTTGAAAAGTGTTTTAAAGTGCATCTTTGCATCCTCTTTCCATCCTAGGCATTCCTAGGCCATGTTTAAGGCATCTTAATGAGGATATTAATGTAGAACCACACTGAGTCAAGATAGGGACTAAGTTGTTGATTCCCAAGTGTGTAACTTAGTGTGTGTTCGTTCTGTAACTGTGTAGGGTTGGCATCCGAGGACGCTCATTAGCTGCCTATAGCCCAGTGCTCTGTGAGTAACAATGTTGTAAAGATATGTTCAATCATGAATATTTTCTGAATGATCTACCGTACTGCTTTCTGAAATGATATTTCTTACTGAATAAATGTTTGTCCTAATTTTAAACTGAATTCGTGGCATCTATAGCAATCTACTGTTACTGTACTATTACTGCTACTATTACTGCTACTATGATGGCCATCAACTGACTGTTTGGTCTGTTAAGACCTACTGTATTGTTTTGCTATTGGATGTACCACATATAACTGCTATAGTTTCTAAATGACTGATATGACTGTTTAATGACTGAAAGGACATTCATTCTTAACCTTTTTACATAGTTGTTATTCACTGGGCTCTAGCTCACTGTTTATATATATATGTAGGTGTCCAGACACCGGACCGAAGCTAGGAGCGTCGGGTTAGCTCTCGTTTTGTCAAGCCAACCGTTGTGCCTCACTGCGAGGTTCCAAGTCGTTTCAAGCCAAGGCTGGTTTGGGGTGTTTTAGATTTTCCCTTTTGCCTTTGTTCTGTAATAAATGTTAAGACTTGCACTGTACTGTTGTGTTAGGGATTCGGTCCCTAACCTGAATGTCTGTATATGATGTATGTAATACTGTTTTGGTTTTAAATGTGAATATGTTCAGGAAAGTCTTTTTGCATTCAGAATGTCACAGCTCATTGGACACCTTTTATTTACTGTTTTGGCTTCCCCCAGCCCCTGTACTCTGTATTATTGTCTTTACTGTTAAGCAGGCCTTTAGTAATCACGGATTACTGACCGGTTACGGTGCTAGACCCATAGGGGCGGGTTTGGGTCGTGACATGCAACACATGCAAAATGCAACTACAAATAGGCTCGGCTATTCTAAGATGGCATATGAGATGCGACAACTCGATACATGTATTCAAGTAGGAATTGAAATACAATGTAGTTAGTATGATGCGCCGAGCCCGGTGCATGCAATACAGATAAATGATACAAACATACATAGTATAAGGATGCTAAATGAAATATGCCCTAAAACTAACCATCGTAAGCGGTTAAGTAAAAAGGAGAAAGAAATGGGAGTTGGAAAACATGCATCACACATACGCACGCTTATTACACTAATTGGCTCTCTCGAGGAAGAGACCGAAAGAATAATACAAACCATCTAATTAACTAACTAACAAACTAATTAATTATTACACAATCAAATGAATAACTAGCTACAACTAATTATTACAACACTTAAATAATTAACAAATTAATTAAGCTACGAAAAAAACAGTAAAGAGGCCTCGGGAAGAGAGACAAATGCATGCTCGGTCAGCTTCGCTCAAAAACCCGTTGCCATGCCTCATGTTGCCTCTGTTTGCACTGCTCTGTACCTCTACAAAGTGTGAAAATTCCCAACACAGTTTTGATTCACCCCATGGGCACTGTGGGAGGCCATCGGCCAAAAATCATGGTCATCGGCTAAGATAAACAAGTCATCGACCAAATATGAAACCATCGGCCAAACACTTGTAGCCGACCGGCACTAAAGATAGCCGATCGGCCATCTATTCCTGTAGACTGCTCATTTTGCTGCAGCAGAGGACAAATAGAGTATGACAATGCATTTGCAAGACAACGTTTGCAACTACACCCCTTATCATGTTTAAGACTCAAAGGAGTATAGTTCTCGACCCTCGGACCATCAATCGCGCATTTCAATGCATGATGGCCAAAAGAGTCAAGTGTGCAATTCAATATCAAATGAAATGCACAAAACACATAAGGGACCTTAACCTCTATCATGTGTGATCAAGAGACAAGGCAATGCACACACAATGCTATGCAACTTAAGCATGCAACAATTGCAATGGAACTAAATATGTAACAAGCATGCGATAACATGCAAGGCAAGATGAATGAGCATGCAACAACATGTCAATTAGCAAGAATGTGACAACATGCAATGTGACAAGCATGCAGCAAGCATATAAGCATGATGTAAAGTAGCAACTTTAAACAACATGGTAAATGGACTTAAACTAAAGATGGACAGGCCTCATCCATGCCCAAAATCAATGGCTCAGCCATGCCCAAAATCAGTGGCCAAAGTTATGAATTGGAAGCATGAAAATGCAAAACAAACATGTACATGTAAATGGTCCAACACCTAGGCATATGAGGGCAACTTCCAAGAGCACTTAAAAGGGGACAAACATGGGCATGTGACAAACATTAGAAGCTCTGAAATCATGCATGGAAAGGTGTCAAACCAACCAAACAAAGCAAGCAAAGCATACAAGAAAGCCCAAAGCTTAAGGCTAGCCAAGGGACTCAAACCATGGCCGTGCAAGGCAAGCCCCAAAGGGCCAAGTGCACTCAAAACAGTCCCAAGACAGGTCAAGACAAGACCAAAAACATGTTCGAAACTAGCCAACACAAGCTAGAATACAACTCCAAAAGGCATGAGGCATGCAAGGCTACAAAGGGGTGTTACACTACACCTATCAAAACCAAACATGGCATGAATTATCCAATAAAAAACAAAGTTATGGCATATCAAAATAAGGCCAAAAACCCACTTGGATGGCATCCCAAAGACCTAAGCATGGAGGCATACGCAATGGTCCATTCATGAGGCATAAAACACCAACTCTTTAAAACATTAAAGGAGTGATAAGTGCAAGTGTATGAGCATGAAACATGGACTGAAATAACATAACAAATGATGCCAAATCATTGAAATGTGCCAAGTAATGCATGCTAGAGGACTCAATACTCAAAGCTAACAAGCTAGATTGAACCATGGCTATACAAAGCAAGTCATGCATGACTAAAACAACCTAAATCAGAGCTAGAGCATGCTAAAACATGGACGAAAGCTTCTTGAAGTTAAGCCAAAAGCATGCTAGAATGACATGTTAAGGCATGATGCATGTTAAGGCAAAGTACATGAAGCATGTAAGAGCCAACTAAACGCACCCAAAACAGAGTCATGGCATGCTAAAACAACACCAAAAACCCACTGAAATGGAGTCAACATAAGCTAGAAAGACATGCTCAAACATGAAGCATATAAGACTAGTTTGTGTGATTTACACTACAAGTGTATTAGGTATGCATGGAGTGACAAAACCAAGCAAAAACAGTGTTATATCATGGCAAAACAAAGCCTAATACATACTGAAATGAAGCTACAACAAGCTAAGCCAACATGCTACCAATATAAGCCACTTATGCAAGCATACAAGACAACAAGGAGGGGGGATGACCCTCTCCTATTTAAGACCTCAAAACTACCCTTCCACCACTGAAAATCCTCTAGATTTCAGTGGTAGAAAGGTCATGCAAAGCCAAGAACAAGGGCCAAAATGGATGACCTAAAACAAGGCCTAACAAGGCCTAAGAGGGGGTAGATCCCCCCCAACCTCAAAATGACCTTAACCAAAGATTTAAAGCATGTAAAAACAAAACTTTTATCAGTTAAGAGTTGAGCTTAAAACAATAAGAAAGTAGGTCTAAAAGCTAAAACAAGAATGGGGGTTTAAAAGCAAGGAACTCACCCTTGAAGACCACCTTCAAGAACAATGCTCCAGCAGCCTTCTCTGATCAAAACCAGCCCAAGAACACTAAAATCACCCTCAAGGGACCTCAGCTCCAAGAGGATGGTGTTCTAGTGTGTGTTTGTGTACAATAGTAAGACAAAATGACACTTTTAAAGCACAAAATGAAGAATCAAGGCAAGATAGATACAAAACTATATCTATCACTCTAACCCTAATTTTTCTGAACCTCTGGAAAAGGAGGAGGAGCTCCCTCTTTATAGAAGTTCAATTCCTAAGCTTGCTGAGCAAGCTAAGCAATTGAATCAAATCCCTCCATACACATGTATGGAGAATGTGAATTGTGCATGCCAGCTATAGCTGGCACAAAATATCTCCATAAAGTAGATGAACATGGCTCGGCTAGAAAATATGGCTGATCGACCAACATAAGTGCCGACCGACCAAACAAAGTGCCGATCGGCCAACACTTTTGGCCGATGGTAAGAAAACAAGGTTGATGGCTTCATGCCTTGGCCGATGGGTTGAGGGGACGGCCAACAAGCCACCCTCTTCCCTCAGAAGCAAAAACACAAGTGCTTGGTCCACAACCAAGCACAAAACAGACAAGTTGAGAGATCTTGAGGCAAGGCGCTCGACCGAGACCCCCGAGAACTCAAAACAAACACGAGAACGGATGATCATCGAGTGTTCATATAGCGATCCCGGGTTTACCCTTGTTATACAGTGATCCGGACATGTGTCCGTGGATGTTGGTAGTTGTTTATTATCTTGTTTGCATCCTTTTTACTTTGTATATTGAGTTATAGGATGTGTTGGGCAGGTTGGTTGTGTTTGGGAGCCTAGTGTTGTTGCCCAGATTTTTGGACCTTCACTCGAGCAAGGAGTTGGTCGCTCGAGCGAGAGTTGAGTTCGTGCCTGGTAGATCGAGCCAGAGTGGCTTCACTCGAGTGAGCGATTGCGTCTAGTTCTGGACCTGAGAGCTGCATTTCTTGGCTCGAGCGAGTTTTCTTCGCTCGAGCGGTCTGGTTTGTTCTTCGCTCGAGCGAGAAGTCTGTCGCTCGAGCGTGCTTCTGGTTGCAGACCTGAGGGTTTGAGTTGTTGGCTCGAGCGAGAATTCTTTTGCTTGAGCGCACTTCTGAGTTTTTGGCTCGAGCGAGAACTTCTTGGCTCGAGCGAGTTTTTTTTTTGTGTCTGGTCGCTCGAGCGACAAAGTCTTCGCTCGAGCGAGCGTGTTTTATATCAGCGGACAGTACCGTTTTACAACATCAGTTTTTCACTTCCTTTTTCTTTAAAACCCTAGATCCGAGACTCTCCCTCTCTAAACTTACACTCTCTCTAAAATTTGATCTCCCTAGAGTGTGAATCTAGCCTAGGGCCTTTGTTAAAAAGATAGAGGGCGTTGAGAGCTTCGACTTAATCTGAAAAAGTTTGGATTTGGAGCACGTTGATCTTCGAGTCTTCATCTCCTTTTTGGCTCAAACTTCGAGGTAGGGATATCCTACTCCTCTCTATGGATTTTGTCTTTAAATTTTAGTATTTTGAGATGTTGGGGTTGGTTTGGTAATTTGGTGAAAGTTTGGGGCTTTTGTGCAATTTTACAAAAGTTGGGGTTTTATTCATAATAAACCTAGAAGCATGTTTGGCATAGAGAAATGGAATAAATGTTGAATCATTGATGAAAATGGGACCTAAGGGTTGAAATAGTAATTATGGAAAATGGCCTAATTACATTGTTTAATTAATTGGGATAATTAATTGGTGAGAAATGAGGAAATGAAATGTTGATTGAATATCCATTGTGCATTTATTTTCTGTTTAGAGATAACTGCTTTGGGCTATCGGTGGAGGATAGTCGAGATTGTTGTAGACAATGCATGATGATTAGGTAAACGGAAACTAATCAATGGAATGTGTCATGAAATTTGACGGTTGATAGAATACATTAACTGTATGTATTGAGTGATTGTATATAGAACCAATGTGTTAGTAAGTGATCTTTGCCTTGAAAATTTGGAGGCACTACCTTTATGGTGAGAGGTTCGAGGTATTCTCGGACCACAAAAGTTTGAAGTATCTTTTTACATAGAGAGACTTGAATTTGAGGCAGAGGAGGTGGATGGAGTTC
>NW_021025487.1:152593-165521 GCF_004153795.1 Camellia sinensis
TCATCCTCTCTCTCTATATCTCTCTCTCTCATCGGCTCTAATATCAGGCAACGACACTCAGTTCGATGAAAAAATTTTTAGAGGCTTTTATGAGGAGTACAAGATAGAATTCTACAATTCTACACCAGCATACCCCCAAGCAAATGGCCAGGCCGAAGCATCAAACAAAGTTGTCTTGGATGGATTGAAGAAAAGGTTGGAGAAAGCAAAAGGTAAGTGGGCTGAGGAGCTCCCTCATGTTTTATGGGCTTACCGCATCACACCTCGGCGGTCAACTGGAGAAACACCTTTTTCCTTGACCTATGGCATAGAAGCAGTAATCTCATTGGAAGTTGGCCTCCCTACAATTAGAAGTGAAAATTTTGACCCAGACTTAAATAGAGAAGCCATAACCTTGGAACTTAACCTAGCAGAAGAGAGAAGAGAAAGAGCACTGGTTCACATCACCTCATACCAATAGGAGTTATCCAGAAAATATAACAAGACAGTCCATCCGAGGCAATTCAAGATTGGAGACTGGGTGCTGCGCAAAGTAATGGGAAACACCCTGGTACCCGGAGATGTCAAGTTAGGGCCTAATTGGGAGGGACCTTACAAAGTGGTTGGATTAGCAGGAAAAAGGGCATATCACTTGGAAGATGGAGACAGCAAGGCCATTCCCAGGCCATGGAATACTGCCAATCTCAAACTATTTTATTTCTAGCTTTTTCTTTAAAATACTTGTAATTTTTCTTTTCAATAAAACAAGTAGTTCCCTTTTGAGCATAATTCTTTTATTTTGTAAAAGTTAGTAAGCTAGGGGCAATAAAAGCAGTGTTGGTCGGAATAACTAACACTTGGCTCTAGGTTGGTAGGAATAACCAACTTTGAGCCCTATTCAGCCGAGATCAGGATCTAGGATGAAGAAGTTTGGCCGAAATAACCAAACACCTTACTCTAGGTTGGCAAGAATAACCAACTTTGAGCTCTTTTCAGCCGAGATCAGGATCTAGGCTGAAGAGGTTGGCTGGAAAAACCAACACTTATTTCTCTTCAGCCAAGATCAGGATCTGGGCTGAAGAGGTTGGCTGGAAAAACCAACACTTATTTCTCTTCAGCCAAGATCAGGATCTGGGCTAAAAAGGTTGGCCGGAAAAACCAACACTTGGCTCTAAGTTGGCAGGAATAGCCAACTTTAAGCCCTCTTCAGCCAAGATCAGGATCTAGGCTGAAGAAGGTTGGCAGGAATAACCAACACTTTGGCTCTAAGTTGGCAAGAATAACCAACTTTGAGCTCTCTTCAGCCAAGATCAGGATCTACGCTGAAGAAGTTTGGCAGGAATAACCAAACACTTATGTAGACACCCCATTTTTGACCGTCCTCAAGACTTGGACGTCACCGTTTGAACACCTGGTGATCATCCATGTTTGTGTTCATTTGGAGTTCCCGGAGGTCTCGGCTATGCGCCTTGCCTCAGGATCTCCGAACTCGACTGTTTAGTGTTTGGTTTTGGCACCAAACACTTGTGTTTTTGCCTTGAAAGGCGGGGAATGGCTTGTTGGCCATCCCCACATTCCACCGGCCTTCCTCTAGCATCACCAGCTGTTTAGGGGTGCCACCGGCCATGATTTCTTAAAATCAATGGTCGGTCGGCACTATATTTGGCCGGCCGGCACTTTGTTTTGCCGGTGACCTCTTTTGCTGGCCGGTGTGACTCCTTTGCACCCTTGCACCCTTGAGGCATGGTGCATGCCAGCTGTGCCAGCTGGAATGCACCATCACTCCTCCCCGTGCAATTTTTGGCTGGTGTGAACCTTTGACCCCCTTTTTCTTCTAGAAGCTTGAACCCTTTGGCCAAGCTTCTTGGGGAAGCTTGGTCAGCTGTTTTAGCTTCTCCAAGAAGCCAAGACTCCTTTGCACCCTTTGCCCCTTTCCTTTAGCTTCCTTGAGAAGCTTAAGTCTTGGCCCTTTGCCTATATAAGCACTCACCCTCTCCCTTGTAGAAGGTTAGAGCTTTTAGACCAAAAAACCAGAGCTTCTATATCTATACATCTGATATATCATCCTCTCTCTCTATATCTCTCTCTCTCATCCTTACGGTGTGTTTGGAAGCCTAAAAGTGCATTTTGACCTTACTTTTGCACTAAAACACACACCATTACACCTTGCTCCGAGATTGAGAGGCATTGAGGGTTGTTTGTTGAGGTTTTGGACTGATTTTGATCAGTAGAGAGTGGTTGGATCATCTGTTCTTCAAGGCTTCTCCAAGGGTGAGACACTTGCTTTAGTTTCCCCAATATTGCACTTGTTTTCTACCTATCTTTCATGCTGATTTAGGCTTTGTGTTTAACATGAAAAAGTCTTGTATTTTTGTGATTAACATCTTTCATTAAGGGTGTTTTGGCATTGGGGGTCGAACTTCTCCCCTTAGGCCTCTTTTGGCCTATTTTGGTGCCCTTTTCTTTAAGCTTTGTTTACTTTGTTGTGTTGGTCTCCTCACCACTGAAAATCCACTGGATTTCAGTGGTGAGAAGACCAACACAACAAAGTAAACAAAGCTTAAAGAAAAGGGCACCAAAATAGGCCAAAAGAGGCCTAAGGGGAGGAGTTCGACCCCCAATGCCAAAACACCCTTAATGAAAAATGTTAAGCACGAAAATACAAGACTTTTTCATGTTATACACAAAGCCTAAATCAGCATGCAAGACAGGTAGAAAACTAGTGCAAGATTGGGGAAACTAAAGCAAGTGTCTCACCCTTGAAGAAGCCTTGAAGAACAGATGATCCAGCCACTCTCTACTGATCAAAATCAGTCCAAAACCTCAACAAACAACCCTCAATGCCTCTCAATCTCGGAGCAAGGTGTAATGGTGTGTGTTTTAGTGCAAAAGTAAGGTCAAAATGCACTTTTAGGCTTCCAAACACACCCTAAGGATGAGAGAGAGGGAGATATAGAGAGAGAGGATGATATATCAGATATATAGATATAGAAGCTCTGGTTTTTTATTCAAAAGCTCCAACCCCCAACAAAGGGAGAGGATGAGTGCTTATATAGGCAAAGGCCAAGATTCTAGGCTTCTCCAAGAAGCTAGATGAAAGGGGCAAAGGGTGCAAAAGGGTTCTTGGCTTCTTGGAGAAGCTAAAACAGCTGGCCAAGCTTCCCCAAGAAGCTTGGCCAAAGGGTTCAAGCTTCTAGAAGGAAAGGGGGGTTCAAAGGTTCACACCAGCCAAAAACCGCACGGGGAGGAGTGATGGTGCATTCCAGCTGGCACAGCTGGCATGCACCGTGATGGACCTTGACGTGTGCACACTTGCATGCATCATTTGTGCTCTTGTACATCATTTTGGCCTCTGTTTATGGCAAGGTTGAGGTCTGCCATTTATGGTTTTAAGTCCACCATTGCATGCTTATCATATGCTTGTTGCTTATTTGGCTCGTTACATGTTGTCCCATGCTAGCCTTAGGGCATACTTGTCCATGTTTGCATTACATTTGCATCTCATATGATTAGCACTTTGCATACTTAACATGATAGGTTGCATCATATTTGACATGTTTTACATCTTAGCCTCATGTTGCATAACTTGAATCACAAGTGCATATACGCATTACATTGTTTGGTTTGGGGTGTCAAACCAAACTTGAGGGTGAGGGGTGTTTGTACTTCGAGTGACAAAACACACCTCAACCTTCGGTCACCGAGGCCCTTGACTTTGGCATGATAGGATCTTGGTCTTCATTTGTGTGTTGCATGCATTTTTACATTGAATTGCAACCTTGGCTCCTTAGGCTATCATGCATCAAATGCACAATTGATAGCCCGAGGGTCAAGGGCCATACTCCCTTGAGTCCGTTACATGATTGGGAGAGTAGCCATGCATACACTTGCTTGAAATTCCATGCCATACACTGTCTGCCCTTGTTGCTGTCAAAAACCAGATTCTGTAGGGATTTTTGGCCGACCGGCAGTATAGAGTACCGACCAGCCATTGGTGAATGGCCGATTACTTCATCAGCAGCCGATGGATATTTTCAATGGCCGGTGAACATTTCCTTCAGCCGATGGTGTTTCACAGTGTTCAGGGGACCTGTCCCAGGACTTTGGCAATTTTCAGAGAAGCATGGCAGTGTAAACCGAGGCGGCAGTGGTATGGTACGAACTTTCCGGGCGAGACGGGTTCGAGCATGCATCATTCGCGCATCCCGAGGCGGGGGTTGTGGCCACCTTTCTTTTTTGCATTCATTCTATTAATTAATTAGAAATTCTGTAAATAATTAATGTATTATTTATTCGGACTGTAATATTTGTTTAGACCCTCCGAGTGAGGGCAATTGTGTAATAAGTGTGCGTGAGTGTGTGTATGTCTTCCAACCCCACGTCTTTTTTCCCTTTCATTTACCCGCTTATGATGGTAGACTAGGGCATATTTAAATTAGCATACCTTATGCTATGCATGCGTGCATTCATACATTTGTCTCGCATGCACCGGGCTCGGCGCATCATTCTAAACTGCATTTGTATTTCAATTCCAAATTGAATACGTGATAGTTATAGCATTTCACATGTCATTGTGTATTAGCCGAGCCTATCTTAGTCGCATCTTGCTTGTGTTGTATTAGTCATCTTAACATGAACTAGGACCATGCATGTTGGCTAACTAGTTTTTTGTTTTGGCTCGGAGTACTCGGTAAGCATTTATGCTTTAGCATACCGCATGCGTGTGAGTGTTGCCATAACAGCATGATTACCATGTGGCTAGATGCTTACGTGATAAACTGTTTGAATGCCTGTGGGTGAAGGTTGGATTGTCTGAGTTGGAAAAACTCGTTGAAGTCCGTATTTTAGCCTACTTGCGAGTAGCAAATTCCAAAACATTTTCCAAAAATAAACGGATATGCAATGCTTATTCCCAAATCAGGCAATCTAGTCTATACTTGTTTGCTGTGCGCATAACATAGTAATTCTAGGCTAATAACCGGTTTAAGAGCACTTAACGTTTTCAAAACAGAATATCACGGTTAGTAGAGGCCGGTCTTCGGACCGAGCGAGAGGGGGTGCTCATAGCTGACCTTCCCCAATCGTACCCAAGTTCCCGAGCCGAGGCAACTTTGGTGATGACGGACATGTGGCCTTTGGTACCGAGTCAGGGTTTCCTAAATTTCCCCATAAAAAATATTTAGGTGGCGACTCTGTATCTGGCAAAGCAGTCCATGTTTGGCACTTCTTTTCAAAAATCAGTTTCTCAAAATGATTTGCCGGATTTGGACTCTTTGGTTCAGATTAAGAACTGCAAACAAAATCGAGTCCGAACTGTAGCGAGGGCCCCTCGCGGACGCGTGCTACAACTTAGCTCTAAATTGGTAGGAATAACCAACTTTGAGCTCTCTTCAGCCAAGATCATGATCTAGGCTGAAGAGGTTGGCTGGAAAAACCAACACTCATTTCTCTTCAGCTAAGATCAGGATCTGAGCTGAAGAGGTTGGTTGAAAAAACCAACACTTCTTTCTCTTCAGCCAAGATCAGGATCTGGGCTGAAGAAGGTTAGCAGGAATAACCAACACATTGACTCTTAGTTAGCAGGAATAACCAACACTTTGACTCTAAGTTAGCAGGAATAACCAACTTTGAGCTCTCTGCAGCCAAGATCAGGATCTACGCTGAAGAAGTTTAGCAGGAATAACCAAACACTTAGCTCTAAGTTAGCAGGAATAACCAACTTTGAGCTCTCTGCAGCCAAGATCAAGATCTAGGCTGAAGTGGTTGGCTGGAAAAACCAACACTTAGTGTTCTTCAGCTGAGATAAGGATCAAGGCTGAAGTGGTTGGCTGGAAAAACCAACACTCAGTACTCTTCAGCCGAGATAAGGATCTAGGCTGAAGAGTGGTTGGCTGGAATAACCAACTTTTAGTGCTCTTCGGCCGAGATAAGGATCTAGGCTGAAGAGTGGTTAGCTGGAATAACCAACTTTTAGTACTCTTCAACCGAGATAAGGATCTAGGCTGAAGAATGGTTGGCCGGAATAACAAAATTTAAGTACTCTTTAGCCGAGATAAGGATCTAGGCTGAAGAGGTTGGCAGGTATGGCCAAACAGATTACAAGGTTAAAACCGAGATAAGTACCTCGGCCAGAGAAAGGTAAACTTCATACAAATTAGGTAAACTTCATACAAATTATAGCTAGAAAAATTATGCAGGTATGGAATAAACCGAGCAAAAAAATGAAAAAACTAAAGATTTCATTCCAAAATGCATTACAAAAGGAGGGGCCATAGCCCGGTTACAAACTTCATTGATAGCAAAAGAAGAAAAATACAAAATCAAGTAAAAAGGTCTTCCAGATCGGTGTCCAACTCAACCCGGGCTTTACCCAAAGATAGCACGGTTGTGGCAAGCACGCCTTGGTTTAGCTCGGTCGAGGGCACCGCATTAGTCGCAGCAGGCGAAGGTGGGATGAAGACCACTCGAGTGGGAGAGACAGATTGGCGACCGAGCTGGGCGTTGTCTTGAGGAGCAGGGTCCTCGTCGTCCTCCCCTTCTTGAAGAAATTTTTGTTGCACTGCATTCGTGTATTCCACCATGTAGCTCGGTATAAAATGTGGATGAGGGTTCAGGAAGACCTCGGTCTCTTGGCTATGACCGAGCTGTGCCACAGCCGCCTTCCATCCATATTTGAAGAATATGTCTTTTGCAGCTTCGCATTGTTGGATGTAAGTGGCCTCCCCCTCCTTGTACCCCGGTCTTCAGCGTCTTCCACGCTCTTGTCCAACTGGGCGATCTTAGCATTCTTCTTTCTCTCGAGCTTGGCCAGCTCGCGCAAATATTTGTCTTTTAACTCAGCAGCAGCCTTTTGCTTATCTACTTCAGCCGAGCTAACAAGATCGGTCAGGCGGGCCATCTCGGTATGTAGCTCGGCCATTTTCTTCTTGGACTCTTCTAGCTTGGCTGATTTAGCATTGGCCTCTGTCACGGTCTGCCTTGTTGTCTTTCGAAGATCCAACACGCGCTTGTGAGCGACGTGGTTCTTCTGTAGGGCCTGCAAATGAAGAGATAAATAATTTTGAGTAAAACCGAGTAAACAGATGCACAAAATTAGAAAGCAAAAAGAGAAGTACTCACCAACACCATCGATTTGGTGGCCGAGCGAATGGCTTTTAGCTCGGTAAGATGGTCGTGATGTTCCATATCGGCTGGCTGGCAGACATACGCTCTTGGCAAGGTTAAAAGCCAGCGAATGGTATTTTTCTGCGACCACCGAGTCAGTGCTAGTGATAGCTTGGTTCTTGAAAGTAATCTTGGGCACCCATTCTGAAGTACTAGCCCGGTCAGATCGTGTGGGCTCTGGGTTTGGTGAAGTGATTTGTGGAAGCACGGTTTCATCCTCGTCAACAAGGCGTGGCTCGATTGTGGAAGTCCGAGCATGCTTGCTTGGCCGAGATGATGAAGGCTGAGCAGTTGGAAGGGCTACTACGGCCTCTTGTGTTTGGCCAGCTTGTGGTACCTTGGCCTGATTTGTTTCGGTGATGAAGGCCCTTATTGCTCTTTTCTTGGCCATTTCTTGTTCCGCTGTTAATGGAATGAGGTTGATTTGTGGAAGGGTTGGATCAGGTTCTGGTGATGGCTCTAAAAGGAAATCTGTCACCCTGGTCTTTCTCCTGCTACTGTATCTATATGTCGGCTCAAAGTTGAATAGCTCGGCCGAACCTCGATCAGGATATCTTAGTGCGGCGCAGAGTGTGTCAAAATTGGGGTAACTATATTGGGACTTTAGATGGTTCAAGTCTGCATAAAGAAAAAAGACAACGGTTAGTACGGTTGAAAATGAGACCAACGGAGTAAAGAAAGTACAAAATTGCACCGAGGTATTTATACCGGATACTCCTTTATTCCAGTTAATCCGGTCTCCTGGTATTTGGGCTTCTTGGTCTTCGAAGTTGCCCGAGACCGAGAAAAAATCATCATCATTTACATCTTTGTCTGGGGTGTTTTTTTTATCTTCTTTCGGCGTCTTCTTATTCTTAAGTAGTACACCCAGCCATCTTCATTCTGGCCAAGTGAATATTGGTGAAATAGCTCGGTTAAACCGAGATTGAGGCCAAGCTGGCGGTTTAGCTCGGCGATGCCATTTATTATTCTGTATGAATTTGTGAAAAGCTGGGTAGGGCAAAGTCTTGTTTGTCAAAGGAATTCACAAAGAAGAGGCTGAGCGGGAAAACGGAGGCCAACCTCTACAATGGAAATAACATTGAAAGGGACGAAGCCCAGTTTTCCCCAGGGAATGGTGTCTAGTTCGACTAGTGAGAGGTGGAATCTAGAATTTGGTAATCCTTTCAGAACTCGGCTATGACCCCTGGAGAGTTCACTAAAAATCGATACTTCCCTATGTGGCCTTAAATTATATATAATTTAGCTCGGTGTTGAGATGACCTTCAGTATCTCGGTTGAGCGTGCCTGGCCAACCTAGTCAGTCTACAAAGTGAAAAGGAAAAGTATTAAGCACAGGTCGTTGGGCCGTGCTAAAAGAAACAAAGGCATAACAAATAGAGTCCTAGCTCGGCTACGTGGGATACTGTCCGTTCTTGGCTCGGTTGAAGCAATAGACTTCAGCTCGATCAAGTGGAACGAGAGGTTCGTAGCCCGGTTGAAGCTTAACATGCAGCATTTCTGGTTTGGTTTTGGCTAAGCCAGAGAGTCGATTTGGCCCCAAGTTATAGCTCGGTCGTTTGTTAAGGCTTTCTAGTACGGTAGTATGCACCCCTAATACAGTTTCCTAGCTCGGCTAAATGAAACAAAAGGTTCTTAGATCGATTGAAACTTATCTAGTTCGACTGGGTACGCACCTTAAGTACAAACAGGTTGTTAGTTCGGTTGAAATATTATTTTGGATCAAAAGCATCATTTTTCAGATTGGTTATGAATTCAGTGGGTTTACTACATGTTTTTTGGAATGAAGCGGTTATTTCCCATGGAAACTACGAGAAAGTGTTTTTGGGAAACATATATACTATGTTATGTATTACAATACAATACAAAATGAACGAAAAAAAAAAAAGGTTTAAGCCACGTACCAGTTCGAAGATCTTGGAATCGAAGATGGAAACGGCACCAGTAGAAAATGCGAGCTTTGCAGATGCAGTGTTGAGGAAAAATGGAGGCTCAGAAGGTAGAGAGAGAAGATGATGACTAGTGAAAGTGGTTGGTTCAAAACGAAGGGTTTCTTTTGTGTAAAGCGTGTGAAAAAGGCGGGACTGTTCAAAATTCGCAAGATACGAAGTCGGCGTCGACAACTGTAATTAGCTACTAAAGGCTTGCCACGTGTCCAAGAGAATCGTAAGCGATTCAGTTTTGCAGCGATTGAAAAGACGTTTTTCTACTGAACCAACCGCCCGGTGACAATTTAGCTCGGTTGAAAGCCTAAAATTTTAGCTCGGCTGGTAACAGGTAATCCCAATCATGCTACGCAGATGGAATTAAGGGGCAATTGAGAGGGAGTTTTTATGTGCATTAGGGCCGAGCTAGGCCAAGGCGTGGTAATGGGCCGTTCTGTGGGCCGTAGTAAAAAGGGCTGAGTAAAAGGGCTTTGTGGTTAGCTCGGTCCAAAAATTGCCTTGTAGTTAACTCAGTCACCCCGGTTGGAGGGGTAATTAGCTAGGCCACAATGTTTGGAACCGAGGTATTGTGGTTTCTTATGGTAGACCTTACTCTGGTTAGCACGATCAGAGCTTGCTATAGTTAGCTCGGTCTCAACGAACAAAACCGAGGTAAATGTGAACAAGAGCCGAGCTATGAGTTGCATGTGAAGGTACTGGATTGAGTATGACAAAGATATATTGTTAGCTCGGTTATGTTGTCATTTCACCGAGGTAAAACCATCTTACTTGGTTTAAGTAGTGAGGGGGGTGTTGAAGGATAAGCATTATCTTTCAGGAGTGTGATTCTTAGGAGGACTCTACATGGAGGAATAAGAGTCCTACTAGGATTATGCCACACGGAATCTATAAAATCTCATAACAGAACCTATAGAAAAGGTAACACAATTTTGATTCTCAAATACACAGACCTTTTGTGTATTTGTCTATTTTGCTGACTTAGGCATCAGAGAGGTATCCGGCACACACCCGCCGGCTAACTCACGTTTGTGTTTTCAGGGAGTAAAGCGACGACGTCTAGAGGAGCGCAGACTTGATCAACAGGATCATACGAGAAGATTATTTCGTGCTCATACAGAAGATATTTCAATTTTATAAAAATATTACTGTTGAGAATTTGATAAAAAATCAAGGCTCCCTTGATTTTCACAACCCTACTTGTCTCGATGTTTACCTTTAAAGAAGGGATCGTTTGAGAATTGACTATTGACTATTTTAGTAACTTTTTATTTTATTTTTTTTTAAATATGTAAAAAAATAAATAGAGTAATATAATAACATGTAATAATTTTTTTTATTTTTTTTAATTTTTTTGGACTAAAATAATCTATTGACAGAAAAGGTCCAAGACTAAGAAAAAGATAATGGCATATAGTGATTTTCATAAAACTAAATGTTGAACTAAAATAATTTATTTGATATATATAAATTGAAATTTGAAATTTATTATTATTTTTCTAAAATTTATTATGGTGATAAAGTGGTAGTGTAACGCCCCAACTACTAGGCTGTTAATAAATCAAACAAAAATGTTAGAGGTCCCAAAAATTCTATTAAAGGTTTTACCAAATATCTCACATGGTGTGAGACCCACATTGTGTGAGTCCCACATCCATATGAGATATTTGGTAAAACTTTTGATAGAATATTGGGGTCTCTAGCATTACTCTAAATCAAATCAACCTCAAATTTAAAATTCTAACTAATTAATAACCTCAAAAATAAAAATTGGCTCCAAAATAATTACACAAATGTCTATAATTTATAATTTATACAAATCTCTAAAAATAATATATAGTGGTGGGCCCAAAAATCTCCAGCTCAATAATTTTTTAAATGCTTCAACTCCAATCACCACTAGATTTGCTCCACACTTGAAAAATAAATTAATTCGAGAAGTATACAATACGACAAGAATAACAACGCTCGAATAGAGAATAAATCAATAGGGATCCAATAATTTACGACATGGCACAAACGATTCGAGTTAAGATACCGAGCAATTTACCAAATTGCACAAACAAGTCAACTCGACATATAATAATTTATCCAAGACCAAATATCTGGTCATACTTAGTACATGACCAGTGACCGGCCTCACCTACCTCACCCAAGCACAACCGTTTATCCGGGTTATTGGTCCAAGCTATTGGCAAGGTCCACTCGATCCATATACGGAGCATTTTCACATCATTTACCCAGACAAAGCAATACTAACTACACAGTACAACTTCATAGAATTCATCAAATGACTAAAATAATCAAACGTATCAACAAGAATGATTCCACAAAATTATCAAATGACTAAGATAATCAAGAGGAGTACAAATGAGAAGCAATTAAAATAAAACATCTATGCAAAGAGATTTAGAGGAAACATATTGTATACCACCCAAATTACCTCAAATCAATCTCCTCCGTTACCAATATTCGAATCTTAATATTTCTTCATGGATCTCCAAAAATAGTATATCATAATTCTAAGGCATAAAGTATGTAGGGTTTGACAAAATCTACGAATCTTCTCCTAAATAAAAATGATAACTCTCACTCTAAATACTTCCAATCCAAACTCAATATTTCTATAATTTAAGAGAGAACAATATGAGAGTAAGGGGGGGGAGAGAGAGAGAGAGAGAGAGAGAGAGAGATGCATAGGATGATGGGAAAAGGGTTTCAAATTGAAACTTAAATAATGTGAGGCTACTTAGCCTCCAAGAAAACTTGCAGAGAAAGAAAGATAATTGACTTGTAGGCAAAGAAAGGTTGTTTGAAGGGAAAGAAAAGAACCTTCACTTGGAGCACAAGCAAACTAAAAAAATAAATAAATAAAATAGATGAATAATGATAATAATGAAATGGAAGTAAAAAGAGATAAAACAAATAAAGAAAATAAGTCAGGTTCTCATCTAAAAATCTGTGACAACCCTCACTACTGTTTACTGATGACACCACTGATTACTGCTAAACTGAGGCTGATCATGATGAGTAATTGAATTGATTGAAATTCTGAGCTAATTGATTGAGTGTGTTAGTTCAAATGCATGTCTATCTGTTTGACTGTTAAATGATCTGTTCATATGTTATGTTTTAAACTGCAAATTGAAGGCCTTATCGGCGACTGAGTCAGAAAATGATTAGTGTTATGTGTTGACTAGAATTTATGTAATTTTATGGCATATTTAATTGAAATGTGATTTGGTATGATTAAATTGGATTAAATAAGCTAAAATATCAAAGTTAGACTTATCTACCATTTTGCCACTTAGTGGACAATTCTAGGACTTGTTTAATCACACTCCATACACTTTTGACACAACACTTCTTCAGCCATTTTGAGAGCTTGAACCGACTAAGGGAGAGACAGAGAGAGAGAGAAATTGAGTTCAACTTGAAGGTTTTGTTTGGAAATTAAAGGAATTGAAGGTTAATTACATATTTGAGCTTCCATACTTGACATTGAGGACCTAAGGTAGGATACTCATCCTTTAGTTTGTGAATTCAAGTTGTATTTTGCATTGTTCATGGGAGTTTAGAGATTAAAGTCATAAATTGGCTTAATATGTTGAATTGAGTAGGAATTCATGCATGCATGTGCATCTCTTGAAGTTTAGAGTTGTTTTCATAGAAATTATTGCATGCATGTCCATATTATTGTTATAATCCATGAATTCATCATGTTTGTATAGCGATCCCGATTTTCCTTTTTCTTTAACTGTAGTACCCGGACTTAGGTTCCGTGGAGTTGGTTGTTGTATATGCCTTGTTTACATCCTTTAATCCTTATATTGAGTCTTGGG
>NW_021025487.1:189228-276218 GCF_004153795.1 Camellia sinensis
AAAAAAAAGAAAATATAGTTGTGGCAAAGAAAAAAAAAACTTTAAAAGAAAATTAACACCATAAAAATTCAAACATAAATGAGATTCAAACATATAACTATCGAAATCCAATCATCTTGATTTTTTATATGAATATTTTTATCAATGAATACTAAAAATGAACGATTTGGATCACAGAGATTTGACTCACAATGGGCCCACTAAACCCAAAATACTCTCTCAAATTAAATCCCCAACATGAAAGAAACCAAACACATTAAAAAAAATTCTAAATGCAGTCTTATAGTTATGTATTTATTAATTTTAGTTATTTTACCTTATAAAATATTATGCTACACGACACCCCTATCTCTTAAAATGGACAGTAATTGTAAATTTAAATTTAAATTTAAACCTTTCATTCTATAAAATAAAAATAAATAAATAAAAAATAAAAAGTGATTTGTTTATGTATTCATCAATGAAACTAATTTTTTACACAAATGGTCTTCATTATGAGCCTAGAATGGAGCCTAAAAAATAAAGTATTAGAAAGTATAGAGAATAAGAGTATGGAGGGGAACCATACCCATTGCATTCATTACCCTTGAGGTTTAGAAAAAATACAATGTTACACTTTTAACATAATTAAATTAAATATAATTAGCCTCACATTTTTTACATAATTATATTAATCTTCCTTTCTGTATGGTTAGAGCAATCAAAAGTAATGTCAATAGTAGGTAGATAATGAAATAAACAAAGATAATATGATAAAATTATTTTTTTTATTCATACAATTATCGAATTATTGATGGTAACAAATTATTGGTGATCAGATGATAAAAAAATTGCCTACGTATTATGTAAGTTAAAATTTTAAAAGATATTAGTATAATTATATCAAAAATATCCGATTAACTGTACATTTTTTGAACTTTTAATTTATCAATAAAAAAATATATATAATATAAAAAGGTGGCCGAGTAATTTTGATAAAACTAATGTATGATGATGTATGATGTATAATGAGACCATTGCATACGGAATGATGATTATGATGAGAGATGGTGATTATGACATAAGCAAAGGGGCAATACGGTAATTTTAGTGAGGCTGAAGTTTTCGTCCACAGGTATTCGTGCTTTATATATAGGATGGATATCTAAAACATCTATGATAAGTTCGATATCAAAATCTTAATTAATATTTTTATCAATAAATATGATTAAGTAGCTTGTTATAAAATTATCTTTTATCTTATTTTGCAGTTTAATTTTGAAAAAATTATAATTGAAAATGTATATTTTTATGAGTATAATAATAATCCGTTTTAAGAAGTGGTATTAAATTTTATGAACTTATTTTAAGAATGTCAAGTTGAAATAGACAATATATTTCATTTTCAGGCAATATTCCTATTTTTTAGAGAATGAACAAATAAGAATGAATGTAAAATAAGATCCATAAACAAATTAAAATGTGATTTATATAATAAGAAAAACAAACATAAATGACATATGAGCAAAAACAAGAATAGTAATAAATGAAAGAATATAAGTAACTTTAAATAATATAAAAGTATAACAAATAATATAGACAACAAATAGAATAAATCAATATTTGATAAAACTTAGTTTAGAAATTATTTTTTAAATTTGGTAATGTAAATAATTTGAAGGGTAGGAATTATTAAAAATTTGAAGATGCGAAGAATTTCACTTTAAAATTATCTTACTAATTATTAGTATGATATACATAATTTTTAAAAATTTAAGGAATGTGACCAGATAGATCCATTCTTGCTAGCAGGCTTGCACACAAAAAGATAAAAAGAACCCTTATATTTCAACAATGACTTGCTAGCTGCTTCGTGGAACAAGATGTTGGAAAATGGTTTAGAAATTCTGGGTTATAACAGAATTTTTTCGTAAGTTTCGTCTATTTTTTAGGTAGGCCTCGAGCGTCGATTTTCGCGGGTCAAAGTGGCAACGCGTTCTATGTCGCGTTGTGATTCACGTGGTATATTTGGTTGCTCAAAACCATTACCGAGTGAATGGGAATTTAAAGCCAAAGTATGCTTCATGGAAATGGAGTTTTGGTGAAAATCCTTAAAGGTTTGAATAAGGCTTGTCCCACATTGATTTGGTGGGAAGTTTTGAATGGGTTTATAAGACATGGGATTGGAACTTTGGGTGTGCCCCAAGGGGTACCCAAGTGTTTTAGAGAGGGAGGTTATGGGCTAGACCCATTGGACCCAAAAATCACCACTCACGCGCCGTCACCATTCGGGCGGGCTGGGCTGGGCTGGGTGTGAGGTTGGGTTGGGCTTGTCCGGCCCAACACCTATCTTTTTGGGCCAAAAACATTTGAATTTAATCTTTTTTTTTTGGTAAAATAAAATTCAGAATTCAAATTAATTCTGGAAATAAACTGGTCCGGTTTTACTGTACACCAAAACAGGACCCTTCCCGTTTTTATCTGTTTGAATTATGAACCCAACAGATTCAAATCTGTTTAAATTCAAAACCAAACAGGTTTGCACCTGTTTAATTCAAAACCTGCAGCCACCAATCCATCTATAAATAGGACAACCCTAATTTGGATTTTGTAACTCTAATTTTCGTCCTTCATTATTCTGCAAACATTCTCTTCATATTGCTGCATTGTTTTTTTCGGTGAGAGAGTATAAACACTTAGTGTGTTCGTTAGGCAAACAATTTGTAGTGCTGCTATTGTTTGTAGTTGATCATTTCATCCTGGGAGATAGACGTCTACATTCTAAAAACACCGTAGAGAGGACGAATATGTCTTAAGGACACAGTGTTAAACACTAGACTTGATCAGATATTTATTACAAGGAATTATTCAAGTAAGTTGTTTAATTTATTATTCTGTTTTATTTGTTTATTAAATCAGATTTTAATTTTGTTTTTGTAACAAAATGAAATCTGTTTTTATTTATTTATTTATTTCTAGTTTGATTTTTGTAATCAATCAAATCCTCTCCTTTCTTTTATTTCTTTATATTCTTGTTGTTATTTAGTACACAACAGAATTTAATCTTTTTAAATACAGTGAAGATTGTCCTACACAAGATACCCCTAATAATGCACTGAACTTGCTGCTATAAAAAAATAAACACAGAAGATAGATACATGGATTGACAAAATCCTTCAGAATCCGTCGGTGGAATTCACTTTTAAAAAAACTTATCTATTCATATAAATTTTGTATCCAATTTTTGTAATGGGTATGTATGTGTTCCTAACACCAGCACCTCAGAAAAGTCTTCATTGAAGTTGAAAGTGTTGGGTGCAATGTAGAATTTTTTTATTTTTTATTTTTTTTTAATAGTAAAATCGGGTATTCAAGACAATTTATGCATATCACAACGAAAGCAAGTTGACAAGTGGACAACTTGTATAACAGACACAAGTCACATTTTATAAACTTATACTCCATTAATCCTAGATAAGATTTGTTGATCTTTGAAAATCATTATTTTTTAATAGATGAAATTTCTCTTCAAACAATAATTATTCATCATTTCTAAATGTTTATAAAAGGGTATGGTAATATGACATTTATTTTGATTTTCAAAATTTCAAAACATCAAAATTTTTACAATATACATTTATTTTTTATAAAATTTATATTTATAGAATCAACACAATGATATTAATTTTTTATTTACAATTTTCTTAATTTCTAATCATAAAATAAAATTTTAAACAAATAAAGTATCTCTTTGACGCATAAACATACATAAACAAATTGAGAAATATAATGACCCAAAAATATTTTTTTAAATAGTCAGTACATAAATTAATTGATTAATATTCGGATTGGAGTGTTGTGTAAGTTATGTGCGAAAATGGTTGAATTTTGTAATAATTTTTTTTAAAAAAATATAATTTTCGATCTCAGAAATTATGAAATTTTTATTGTGTTGTTCTTATAAGAGTCTAGCATGTTGGATAAAAATTTCAGAATTTAATGGTGAGTATTTATTTTATGAGAATTTGTAGACTAATTGGTGTTCAGTTTAATTTATAGCAAAATATGAAATTGAAGTTTTGGGTATAGCGATCTCGGTCTTCCCTTTCTATATCTGTTGTATTCCGGACTTTGGTTCCGTGGAGTTGGTAGTTGTATCTACCTTGTTGTCGTATTTTGATTCCATTTGTTTGAGTTATAGGTTGTGTTGGGCTTGGTTGTTACAGGTTGGTAGAGCTTTGGCTCCCATTGTTGTTGCCCAGTTTTTGTATGGTTCGCTCGAGCGGGTCATTATGTGCTCGAGCGGGGTTTCCACCCTTCCAGTATTTCGTGCCCCTACAAAACTTCTGCAGGTGTGTTTTCTACGCTCGAGCAGGTTTACTGCGCTCGAGTGGGTCGCGCTCGAGCGGGATTGTTGGCGCTCAAGCGGGTAGTTCTTTTTCTGAAAAGTTCTGGGAGATGAAAATCTACGCTTGAGCGGACTGGTTTTTGCGCTCGAGCGGATGTACTTTATTCTTGTGTCTTGGCGCTCGAGCGGGCCTTCTTGCACTCAAGCGTGTCTAGATTTTTGTGCGTGACGCTCGAGCGTCCTGTTTTTCGCTCGAGCGGGGATGTCATATAACAGAGGGCAGCCGGGCATTTTTGAATCATTTTCTACACTTCCACTCTTTCTCTTACTTTTCCAAAACGCCATTTGAGAGCCTCTCTCTCTAGAACCTTGCCTTCTCTCTAGGTATTGATCTAGTAGCAGTTGTCTCATCACCTTTGGCCTTTACAAAAAAGTTATTGATCGTCGAGAGCTATCTTTTGATCCAAGAATCTCGGGATTTGGGGCATTTCCGTTTTCTTCATCTTCTTCGTTGGGTGTCAATTTTTGAGGTATGGATTCCTACTCACTATTATGGGTTTTAACCTAGATTATTGGGCATTTTGCTAAATGGTTTGATTTTGGGATCTAGGGTTTGAAAATGTTAAAAGAAGGTTTTGTTATTTTGATTCTAAAATGTGTAATTTGGGTTTCAAAATAATGGTATTGATGTTGGTTGTTGATATAAGGACCATTGGGTCATTATTGGAAAGAGGGGTGGAAAACCCTAATTTGTTGTATAAATTAATTAGTATAATTAATTTGGGATAAGTGTTGTTATTTGGAATTGAGTTGGGAATAATGAAATTGGCTCATTATATTGTAAAATGGTGGAGTTTGATGTATTAATCGCTCGCTTTTGAAAACATTGATTTTTATCTTTTGGAGCTTTTATTATCAGCTTAGAAATAATTGTTTGGGCTACCGGTGGAGGGTGGTTTTGATTGTTGTAGACAATGCATGATGATTAGGCAAACTAAAACTAATCAAGTGGATGTGTCATAGAGTATGACAGTTGATAGAATACATTAACGCTATGTATTGATTGATGGTATATATGACCTATGTGTATATACTTTGTGTGTGGGAGGAGATAGGGGATGTACTCCACGGTTTAGGGGAAGATAGGGGATGGACC
The DNA here is from genome assembly GCF_004153795.1 of Camellia sinensis. Lineage (NCBI taxonomy): Eukaryota > Viridiplantae > Streptophyta > Magnoliopsida > Ericales > Theaceae > Camellia > Camellia sinensis. Next base: position 194,712 of record NW_021025487.1, read on the forward strand.
TCTAAATCGGATGTTGTTTGGGAGGAGATAGGGGATGGACTCCACTGATACAGCTCATATGCTTGTCAGTTAATGTGTTGATATAGCTCATATGCTTATCTATGGAAGTGTTGATATAGCTTATATGCTTATCGGTTGAAATGTGGATATAGCTGGCATACTTATTTGTTGAGATACTGATATAGCTAGTATGCCTATCTATTGTAAAATGAGAAACGTTTAATATGAGTCAGTGTCTCATGTAAGTTGATGGCCAGGTTCTGAGCCGTTGTTGTGAATTGTGAACGAGATAAGGAATGGAAAATGAAATGAAACATGAACATAGTGGTCATGTAATGGTAATGGATGAAGAATTGGTTTATGGGAATTAAACATTTATCAATTGCTAATGTCTTAGTTACTGCTCATACTGTGTTTAGCATATCTCCACTGGGCGTTGGCTCACCCTATATGGGACATTATTTTTCAGGTACAGGTAGCATGCCACCTCCAAGGACATAGCTTGGATGATGATGAGAGTTGAAGACTCTTTTGTATATTTTGCTTGTATTACATGTATATCAAGCCAAGGGCTTATTTTGTATAGAGTTAATACTCTTCTTTTGTGTAACCAAGTGTTGACTTGGAAAGCTGTAAGCCCATAGGGCATTTGCTTTTGTTGTTAACATGCAATACTGTTGTAAGAACTACTTTGATGAATAGAAATGGTTGGTTTCTTTTATATCAATGCATGTCTAAAGTGATGGGCTTTATGTATTATTTTGAGGGTGTTACAACATGGTATCAAAGCTACCGGGTTCGAATACTTTGGGTACGTGGGAAGTGGTTAGGATCACAATGGGTTTGTCTCGCTTGATAGAGACTTAGATGTAGTGTTATGTGCTTATATGATAACATGTTTATGTGACTATGTGGGTATGGAATGGGTATGGTAGTCTTGTTGGAAAAGCACTTGATCATTGATGTTTCTAACCGGAACTCTATTAACGCCTCGGGACTATCATTATCCGAGAATGAAATTCGTAATTGATTATGTGATTATGTGCTTACGTGGAGTGAATTACAATTGTCCATGCATTAGGACGTGAGTGTTATAGCTTCGGCACATTTGTGAATGTGCTGATGGTCTTGGTTACCTTTACTAGGATGTCAGGATGAGGACATGGTAGGCATGGAAGGCGTGGTAGGCAGGAGATGCCTTTACCGGATGATATTCCGGCACAGCAGGAGGGAGTTGGTCAGGTCCATGTGGCCGAGCCAGCGGGTCAGCAGGCTATAAGTGCCTTGGCCTGAGAAATAGCTGGCGCTTTGGGTATTCTCAGAGCAGGGAATCAGGATCAGGCCCACGCAGCGGAGGCAAGGCCTTCCTTCTTGAAGAGGGAATTCTTCCGGTCAAACTCGGACGAGTTTGTTAGAGATCCAAAGGAGCCACTTAAGGCTGACGAGTGGTTGGAACAGATGGAGAAGACGTTCGAGATGCTTGGCATTGAGGACGGGGCTTTGAAGGTGACCTTAGCATCCTTCCAACTGAAGGGAGATGCAGGTCAATGGTGGAAGTACGAGAAGGGCAGCGTTGGGGGTGCATGGAAGGCTTTTGTGAATACCTTCCAGGAGAAGTTTTTATCTTCAGCTGTTAGGGAGAAGCTGAGGGAACAGTTTTGCCAGCTTAAATAGCCGGGTTTGTCAGTGGCTGAGTTTGAGGCTACTTTTACTAGCTTGTCCAGGTTCGCACCTGAACTTGTGGCATCTGAGGAACGCCGTTGCTTTGAGTTTGAGCGGAAGTTGAGACGGGGACTCAAGTTGAGGGTTGGAGAGTCCTTTATCCGAGAGTACAGAAGTTTGGTTGATGCTGCAGCTCATATGGAGATTATGATGCAGGAGGAGGATGAAGGGCAGAGAGGCTCCAAGAGGAGCCAAGATGGTCAGGGTGACGGCAGGAGACAGAGGGGTTCTAACCCTCAGCAGTCTCAGGGTGGTTTGGCTAGATCGACCTTTCCGGTGCCGAGTGCGGGCTCTAGGAGAGGTAGTCAGGGAGGCTTGACTTGTTTTGCGTGTGGCCAGCTGGGTCACAAGTCTTCGGTTTGCCCGCAGAAGGAAAGGGGTCAGCGAGCTACTTCTTCTTCAGCTAGACCACAGGGCCAGAGTCAGGGCAAGGGCCAGCCTTTGTCTTGCTATCAGTGTGGTCAGCCTGGGCACCTGAAGAGGCATTGGCCACAGTTGAGTGCCACTTCAGGAGCGTCTGGTTCCAGGCAGACGCAGAGTTATTAGCCAGCTTAGTCTGTGCAGGCCTCGAGGGCCAATCCGGGAGCTTCGTCATCCCAGTCAGTGCAGCAGTCTTTTGCTCCTAGAGGTGAGCAGGTGGATCAGAGGCCTACAGGGCGCGTGTATGTTGTTACCGCGCAGGACCTAGTACCGGCTCCATCAGTAGTGAGAGGTACCTTTCTGTTTTACAACTCAGTTGCTAGTGTATTGATTGATACGAGTGCGTCCCATTCTTTTTTATCTGCTATATTTGCATCTGTGTTGGAGTTGGAGTTGGCACTGTTAGCATCTCCTATTTGTGTAGTATCACCTGTTGGGGGTGAATTGATTTTGAAACACGGATGTAGAGGTTGTGATATAGAGGTCGCCGACCATAGGCTTCCTTTTCCCTTTGTTGTTATGCCCATGAAGGGTTTTGATGTTATTTTGGGTATGGACTGACTATCGTCATACCGGGCTGTTATTGATTGCTACCGCCAGAGGGTCACAGTTTGTACCTTGAGCGAGGAGTGTTTCCATTTCTTGGGGGATCGGGTTCGTAGTGTGTTGCCACCGACGTATGATCTGCGAGGGCAGAGTAAGCTTAGTGGTCTACTTGCTAGCTTTATGAGTGGTGAGTGTGATGAGGCCCATATTGTATTGCAGAGGGTGGTCTGTGAGTATAAGGATGTTTTTCCCGAGGATCTCGTTAGTCTGTCACCTCACCGAGAGATAGAGTTCTCTATTGATTTAGTGCCCGGCACAGCGCCGATTTCTGTGGCACCTTATCGTTTTTCCCCAGCTGAGTTAAGTGAGTTGAAGATTCAGCTCCAAGAATTGCTAGATAAGGGTTTTGTCCGCCCTAGTGTTTCGCCGTGGGGAGCACCGGCCCTCTTTGCCAAAAAGAAAGATGGTGCCTTGAGATTTTGTATCGACTACCGAAAGTTGGATCGGGCTACGGTTAAGAATAAGTACCCTATGCCCCATATAGATGATTTGTTTGACCAGTTGAAGGGTTCCCGTTGTTTCTCTAAGATAGACTTGAGATCGGGTTACCACCAGTTGAGGGTCAAGGAGGAGGATATTTCGAAGACGGCATTCCGTACGCGGTATGGCCATTATGAGTTTCTGGTGATGCCATTCGGGCTTACCAATGCACCAACAGTCTTTATGGACTTGATGAACCGGATCTTCCGGGAATTCTTAGATCGATATGTGGTCGTTTTCGTGGATGACATTCTTATCTATTCGCCTTCTGAGGAGGAGCACGAGGAACACTTTAGAGTGGTGCTTGAATTTCTTAGAGCCCATAGGTTGTATGCCAAGTTTGGAAAGTGTGAGTTTTGGCTAGGAGAGGTCAAATTCTTAGGCCATGTGGTATCCGGGGAAGGGGTGTCTGTTGATGCATCCAAGGTAGAGGCAGTGCAAGATTGGGCACAGCCTAAGAGTGTGTTTGAGATCCGCATTTTTTTGGGATTAGCTGGGTATTATCGTCAGTTTGTGAAAGATTTCTCCAGGCTAGCTTCGCCGTTGACTAGATTGACGCGGAAATGGGTCGAGTTTGTGTGGAGTGAGACTTACGAAAAGTCGTTCCAGGAGTTGAAAGTTAGATTGACCACCGCTCCGGTTTTGATTATTCCGGAGAGAAGGTTGGGTTATGCGGTTTATTGTGATGCCTCACGAGAGGGTTTGGGTTGTGTGTTGATGCAAGAGGGGAAAGTGGTAGCTTATGGCTCACATCAGTTGAAAATACACGAGAAGAATTACCCTACACACGACCTAGAGTTAGCAGCAGTGATCTTCGCCTTGAAGATTTGGAGGCACTACCTTTATGGTGAGAGGTTCGAGGTGTTCTCAGACCACAAGAGTTTGAGGTATCTGTTTACACCGAGAGACTTGAATTTGAGGCAGAGGAGATGGATGGAGTTCATTGAGGACTATGATTTTGAGTTGCACTATCACCCGGGAAAGGCCAATGTTGTGGCCGATGCACTTAGTAGGAAATCCATTAGTGATGTAGCTTGTATAGCCATCCGGGAATGGGAGATGTTGGGTGCACTTGGCGAGTTTGATTTGCTTCTGGGCGAATCTGTTGAGGCTGCGGCCTTGTTTTCTGTTGTTGCGCAGCCTACACTTGTGACCCGAGTGTTAGAGGCACAGAGAGGTGACCTTGAGGTAGAATCCCTCCGAGAGAAGATCTCCAGTGGGAAGGTTGAGAAGGGTTTGACGATGTATCCCGACCAGAGTGTGAGATACCGAGACCGTTTGTTTGTGCCGGAGTCTTGTCGAGAGGAAGTACTCCAAGAGTTCCATCACTCACGCCTTGCGGTGCATCCGGAGGCACTAAGATGTATCGGGATTTGGGTCGCCAGTTTTGGTGGCGGGGTATGAAGAGAGATGTGGCTGTTTTCGTATCAAGGTGCCTTACTTGCCAGCAAGTGAAGGCCAAGCATCAGAGGCCAGCGGGTTTGTTGCAACCCTTGCCTATTGCCGAGTGGAAGTGGGAGCATGCCACTATGGACTTCGTTGTCGGTCTTCCGAGGACTCAGCGGGGTAGTGATGCCATTTGGGTGGTTGTAGACCGGTTGACTAAGTCGGCGCACTTTATCCCTATGCGCGTGAGAGATTCGGTAGATCATCTCGCCGACTTGTATATTCGGGACATAGTGAGATTGCACGAGGTCCCAGTGACAATCGTCTCAAATAGAGATCCCCATTTTACTGATAGGTTGTGGCAGAGTTTACTGAGTGTCTTGGGCACTAAGTTGACCTTTAGTACGGCTTATCATCCTTAGACTGACGGGCAGTCCGAGCGTACTATTTAGATCCTTGAGGATATGCTTCGAGGTTGTGTCCTTGACTTTAGTGGGACGTGGGAGAGGCACTTGCCCTTGGTGGAGTTTGCCTACAACAACAGTTTTCAGCCTAGCATCGGTATGGCACCGTTTGAGGCCTTGTATGGCCGACCGTGTAGGTCTCCAGCGTGCTGGGCCAAGTTGGGTGATGCTCCTTTGTTGGGTCTGGAGTTGGTTACGGAGACGACGGAGAAAGTTGGGCTTATCCGTAGGAGGCTTGTTACCGTCCAGAGTCGCCAAAAGAGTTATGCCGACCGTAGGAGGAGGCCTTTGGCGTTTGAGGTAGGTGATCATGTTTTCTTGAAAATATCACCTAGGTGAGGTTTGATGAGGTTCGGGAAGAGTGGGAAGTTATCCACTCGGTTTATCGGTCCCTTTGAGATCCTTGAGAGGATTGGGGAGGTTGCTTATCGTTTAGCTTTACCACCGCAGTTGTCCGGAGTGCATGACGTGTTTCATGTGAGTATGCTTCGTAAGTATGAGCCGGATCCGTCCCATGTGTTAGATTGGACCGACTTAGAGGTAGATGAGGATGCCTCGTATGAAGAGAGACCGGTTCGGGTCTTGGATAGGCGGGTTCAAGTCCTGCGTGGCAAGACCATTCCTTTGGTAAAGGTTTTGTGGAAACATCATGGAGTGGAGGAAGCCACTTGGGAACGTGAGTTGGAAGTCCGCGAGAAATATCCGGACTTGTTTGTTAATGTGTAACCGTGCATTGGTAATTTTGTAATATCGTTGAACTTTAAGAGCATTAAATACGTCTTAAGTTGTAAAACATTGTGAATGTTTTGGTTAATGGAAATTTGTTATAACATTGCATATGTTCAATGTATTGTAGAAATGGAGATATATCATGAATGTTGAATATGATATAAAATTGTGAAACATGTATGTAGAAATTATTGAATTTCGGGAAAAGCATGTTGTTGATACATATTGAGATATGTGGTGAATTGCCTCTTGAATAGAGATGGAAAGACCGGTAATAGGTCAAGTTGCTAAATTCTGCATTGTAATAATGTTGGGAATTGAGAAAATCTTGTTTTTGAAAAACCTGTATTTAATTTCGGGGACGAAATTCTTTAAGGGGGGAAGGTTATAGTGATCCCGGTCATCCCTTTCTGTATCTGTTGTATTCCGGACTTTGGTTCCATGGAGTTGGTAGTTGTATCTACCTTGTTGTCATCTTTTGATTCCATTTGTTTGAGTTATAGGTTGTGTTGGGCTTGGTTGTTACAGGTTGGTAGAGCTTTGGCTCCCATTGTTGTTGTCCAGTTTTTGTATGGTCCGCTCGAGCGGGTCATTATGCGCTCGAGTGTGGTTTACACCCTTCCAGTATTTCGTGCCCCTGCAAAACCTCTGTAGGTGTGTTTTCTGAGCTCGAGCAGGTTTACTGCGCTCGAGTAGGTCGCGCTCGAGCGGGTAGTTCTTTTTCTGAAAAGTTCTGGAAGATGAAAATCTACGCTTGAGCGGACTGGTTTTTGCGCTCGAGCGGATGTACTTTATTCTTGTGTCTTGGCGCTCGAGCGGGCCTTCTTGTGCTCGAGCATGTCTAGATTTTTGTGCGTGATGCTCGAGCGTCCTGTTTTCCGCTCGAGCGGGGATGTCGTATAACAGAGGGCAGCTGGGCATTTTTGAATCATTTTCTACACTTCCACACTCTCTCTTACTTTTCCAAAACGCCATTTGAGAGCCTCTCTCTCTAGAACCTTGCCTTCTCTCTAGGTATTGATCTAGTAGGAGTTGTCTCCTCACCTTTGGCCTTTACAAAAAAGTTGTTGATCGTCGAGGGCTATCTTTTGATCCAAGAATCTCTGGATTTGGGGCATTTTTGTTTTCTTCATCTTCTTCGTTGGGTGTCAACTTTTGAGGTAGGGATTCCTACTCACTATTATGGGTTTTAACCTAGATTATTGGGCATTTTGCTAAATGGTTTGATTTTGGGGTGTAGGGCTTGAAAATGTTGAAAGAGGGTTTTGTTATTTTGATTCTAAAATGTGTAATTTGGGTTTCAAAATAATGGTATTGATTTTGGTTGTTGATATATGGACCATGTAATGACCCCAAAGTGCGTATAGAAAGTTATCCTTATTTAATTAGGGGTTAATGTGCTTGCTATTGGAATTGAAGAACTATCCGTTGGGTTATGTCTTTGAAACTGGAATTGGTGACCTTTACCAAACAATCTAAAATTTTTCCCTCCGCTCGAGCGGAGTAGTTGGCGCTCGAGCGTCCTTTTGGGGTTTCCAGTAATTTTGCAGGCGGACTGAAATTCTGGGAGAGGTGATTTTCCGCTCGAGCGTATAAGTGGGCGCTCGAGCGGGTCACCTGGTTAAGTTTGATTCTGAGACACGTGGACTCATTTTTGATGTTCTTCTTAGTGTGTTTGGAATATTCTTACCTTATTTTGGGGTATTGATTGAGATGATAAGATGATGGTAAAGTAAGATTGGATCAAAAACTTTAATTTGAATAATTCGATTACGACCAACCGTCACTCTTTTTCCCTTTTCTTGTTCCACACTTGGAATTTGGATGTGAGGTTAGAACCACTGGAAAGCTTACTTTTGGGGCTTCAATTTGGGCACAAGAATGATCTAAAACGGAGTCCGGATGAGAGAGTTACGCCTGTTTGAAGTCTTCATATCTGTGCTGGAAGCAGGACCGCACGTGCGGGAAATGCGGCGCACGTGCGGCGATGTGCGGGGCAGCAGCTCAAAAACGGGATTTTTGGGCCATTTCTTGCAATTTCTTTTCCTCCCTTCTTCTCCCCTCTTCCATGTCCGAAACCCTAGCCCCAAATCCTTGAATTCCTTTACTTTGCTCATGATCCACCATGGTTTTTGGCATCAAGGATGGAGAACAAGGGAGGATCAATGTTTTTACCCGATTAGAACTTGGATTTGTGAAGGCTTCTTCTCAAGCTCACTTCTTTGCTTGATTATTGAGGTAATGGTTTGAATACTCTTCAATACTTATATCCATAGATAGATTTGTGACATTTTATTATCTAAATACAAAATTTCCATGTTTAGAGCATGTAGTGTATAGTATGAGATTTGGGGTTTTATGGTTTGAAGATGTTGGGAGTTAATTAATGGGTTAAAATGATGAATTGTGAATCCTAGATGTAGAATCATTGGGAAAAATTGGAATTAAAAGTGGTAATTTAAGAAGTGTGAATTTTTGTTAAAAATCCTCATTTTTCTTGAAACCCTAGGTTGATTAATAATGATACCCAATGATTTGGCCCAAATTGAAAGTAGAATAATGAAATTGAGGTATTGAATTATATGTGTTCAAGTTTAATTAGAATTTGGAAATGTTTGAAAATTATGTTTAAAATTTGCGAATGAACTTTGTTATGAATATTGGAATTCATGCTAGCATGTGAAGGGAAAATTGGGGAAATAATCTATTAAGGGTATGAATGATATGAACTTGGTTTTGGAAGGTTGAAATGGAATTTAAGAATTCCTGTTGAATTATATTTAATGATGTTGAGTTGAATCATATTGCTTATGTTGAATTATAATGATTATGTGAGATGGTATTGACTATGTTGACTTTAATTCTTGTGACCTAAAATGTGGAGTTTTCCAAAATGGGTTAATCCCAAATTATCTTGCTAAATACTTGTGGGCTTGCTTAGTTATTAAAATCAAGAGAATGATTTATTTTTGGAAAAATGTGGACGATGTCCATACAATTCCTTCCTATCTTGAACTCGAAGTGATTGATTATAAATTCCATATTGTGTTTGCAAGAATAGTAATCTTCTATTTCTATATATCGATATATTGAGATGGAGGAAATTGTGGTATAATGGATGGATAATTGTAGGCTTGTGAAGAATAATGAAGGAAGGAAAAAGAACTAATGACTAAGTTATATATATGTGTACAGGGCACACTTCAGGAGGGCCAAGCACTCTGTTGTAGCACTGTGAGTAGTAGTACTTTGATGTATCTTTAATCATTAATGATTATTGTTATTGACGTTATGATCTTCGTCATAAGAATTATGTTGACATGTATGTTATGTATGCTACGTAAATATTGTGAAATTATGGAAACATCAAAAAGGATTTGTGAAATATGCATATCGAATTTGTGAAGTATGGATCACCAACTTGTGAAATATGAAACGACGTGGCCGAGGGCCATTTGTGAAGTATGAATTTCCGAATTATGAATTGTGAATTTATGAGGCCAAGGGCCGACTTGTGAATTTATGTGTCCAGGGGCCATTTGTGAATTATGAATCTATGTGGCCAAGGGCCATTTGTGAATTATGAATCTATGTGGCCAAGGGCCATTTGTGAATTATGAAGTTATGTGACCAAGGGCCATTTGTGAATTATGAATCTATGTGGCCAAGGGCCATTTGTAAAATATGAAGTTATGTGACCAAGGGCCATTTGTGAATTATGAATCTATGTGGCCAAGGGCCATTTGTAAAATATGAAGTTATGTGACCAAGGGCCATTTGTGAATTATGAATCTATGTGGCCAAGGGCCATTTGTGAAATATGAAGTTATGTGACCAAGGGCCATTTGTGAATTATGAATCTATGTGGCCAAGGGCCATTTGTGAAATATGAAGTTATGTGACCAAGGGCCATTTGTGAATTATGAATCTATGTGGCCAAGGGCCATTTGTGAAATATGAAGTTATGTGACCAAGGGCCATTTGTGAATTATGAATCTATGTGGCCAAGGGCCATTTGTGAAATATGAAGTTATGTGACCAAGGGCCATTTGTGAATTATGAATCTATGTGGCCAAGGGCCATTTGTGAAATATGAAGTTATGTGACCAAGGGCCATTTGTGAATTATGAATCTATGTGGCCAAGGGCCATTTGTGAAATATGAAGTTATGTGACCAAGGGCCATTTGTGAATTATGAATCTATGTGGCCAAGGGCCATTTGTGAAATATGAAGTTATGTGACCAAGGGCCATTTGTGAATTATGAATCTATGTGGCCAAGGGCCATTTGTGAAATATGAAGTTATGTGACCAAGGGCCATTTGTGAATTATGAATCTATGTGGCCAAGGGCCATTTGTGAAATATGAAGTTATGTGACCAAGGGCCATTTGTGAATTATGAATCTATGTGGCCAAGGGCCATTTGTGAAATATGAAGTTATGTGACCAAGGGCCATTTGTGAAATATGAAGTTATGTGACCAAGGGCCATTTGTGAAATATGAAGTTATGTGACCAAGGGCCATTTGTGAAATATGAAGTTATGTGACCAAGGGCCATTTGTGAAATATGAAGTTATGTGACCAAGGGCCATTTGTGAAATATGAAGTTATGTGACCAAGGGCCATTTGTGAAATATGAAGTTATGTGACCAAGGGCCATTTGTGAATTATGAATCTATGTGGCCAAGGGCCATTTGTGAAATATGAAGTTATGTGACCAAGGGCCATTTGTGAAATATGAAGTTATGTGACCAAGGGCCATTTGTGAAATATGAAGTTATGTGACCAAGGGCCATTTGTGAAATATGAAGTTATGTGACCAAGGGCCATTTGTGAAATATGAAGTTATGTGACCAAGGGCCATTTGTGAAATATGAAGTTATGTGACCAAGGGCCATTTGTGAAATATGAAGTTATGTGACCAAGGGCCATTTGTGAATTATGAATCTATGTGGCCAAGGGCCATTTGTGAAATATGAAGTTATGTGACCAAGGGCCATTTGTGAAATATGAAGTTATGTGACCAAGGGCCATTTGTGAAATATGAAGTTATGTGACCAAGGGCCATTTGTCTCACTTTTGAAAACATTGATATTTTATCTGTTGGAGCTTTTATTATCTGTTTAGAAATAATTGCTTTGGGCTACCGGTGGAGGGTAGTTTTGATTGTTGTAGACAATGCATGATGATTAGGCAAACTAAAATTAATCAAGTGGAAGTGTCATAGAGTATGACGGTTGATAGAATACATTAACGTTATGTACTGATTGATTGTATATATGACCTATGTGTATATACTTTGTGTGTGGGAGGAGATAGGGGATGTACTCCACGGTTTAGGGGAAGATAGGGGATGGACCTCTAAACCGGATGTTGTTTGGGAGGAGATAGGGGATGGACTCCACTGATACAGCTCATATGCTTGTCAGTTAATGTGTTGATATAGCTCAAATGCTTATCTATGGAAGTGTTAATATAGCTTATATGCTTATCGGTTGAAATGTGGATATAGCTGGCATGCTTATCTGTTGAGATGTTGATATAGCTAGTATGCCTATCTATTGTAAAATGAGAAACGTTTAATATGAGTCACTGTCTCATGTAAGTTGTTGGCCAGGTTCCGAGCCGTTGTTGTGAATTGTGAACGAGATACGAAATGGAAAATGAAATGAAGCATGAACATAGTGGTCATGTAATGGTAATGGATTAAGAATTGGTTTATGGGAATTAAACATTTATCAATTGCTAATGTCTTAGTTACTGCTCATACTGTGTTTAGCATATCTCCACTGGGCGTTGGCTCACCCTATATGGGACATTATTTTTCAGGTACAGGTAGCATGCCACCTCCAAGGACATAGCTTGGATGATGATGAGAGTTGAAGACTCTTTTGTTTATTTTGCTTGTATTACATGTATATCAAGCCAAGGGCTTATTTTGTATAGAGTTAATACTCTTCTTTTGTGTAACCAAGTGTTGACTTGGAAAGCTGTAAGCCTATAGGGCATTTGCTTTTGTTGTTAGCATGTAATATTGTTGTAAGAACTACTCTGATGAATAGAAATGGTTGGTTTCTCTTATATCAATGCATGTCTAAAGTGATGGCCTTTATGTATTATTTTGAGGGTGTTACAACTTGGTATCAAAGCTACCGGGTTCGAATACTTTGGGTACGTGGGAAGTGATTAGGATCACAATGGGTTTGTCTCGCTTGATAGAGACTTAGATGTAGTGTTATGTGCTTATATGATAACATGTTTATGTGACTATGTGTGTATGGAATGTAGTTTCTAGGATGTTGATTGGATCCTTGGGTTTCTGGGAGTCTTGTTGGAAAAGCACTTGATTAATGCTGTTTCTGACCGGAACTCTATTAACGCCTCGGGACTATCATTATCCGGAAATGAAATTCGTAATTGCTTATGTGATTATGTGCTTATGTGGAGTGAATTAAAGTTGTCCATGCATTAGGACGTGAGTGTTATAGCTTCGGCACATTTGTGAATGTGCTGATGGTCTTGGTTACCTTTATTAGAATGTTAGGACGAGGACGTGGTAGGCATGGCAGGCGTGGTAGGCAGGAGATGCCTTTACCGGATGATATTCCGGCACAGCAGAAGGGAGTTGGTCAGGCCCATGTGGCCGAGCCAGCGGGTCGGCAGGCTATGAGTGCCTTGGCCCGAGAAATAGCAGGAGCTTTGGATATTCTCAGAGCAGGGAATCAAGATCAGGCCCACGCAGCGGAGGCAGGGCCTTTCTTCTTGAAGAGGGAATTCTTCCGGTCAAACCCGGACGAGTTTGTTGGAGATCCGAAGAAGCCACATAAGGCTGACGAGTGGTTGGAACAGATGGAGAAGACGTTCGAGTTGCTTGGCATCGAGGACGGGGCTTTGAAGGTGACCTTGGCATCCTTCCAACTGAAGGGAGATGCGGGTCAATGGTGGAAGTACGAGAAGGGCAGCGTTGGAGGTGCGTGGGAGGCTTTTGTGAATACCTTCCAAGAGAAGTTTTTATCTTCAGCTGCTAGGGAGAAGCTGAGGGAACAGTTTTGCCAGCTTAAACAGTAGGGTTTGTCAGTGGCCGAGTTTGAGGCTACTTTTACTAGCTTGTCCAGGTTCGCACCTGAACTTGTGGCGTCTGAGGAACGCCGTTGCTTTGAGTTTGAGCGGAAGTTGAGGCGGGGACTCAAGTTGAGGGTTGGAGGGTCCTTTATCTAAGAGTACAGACGTTTGGTTGATGCTGCAGCTCATATGGAGATTATGATGCAGGAAGAGGATGAAGGGCAGAGAGGCTCCAAGAGGAGCCAAGATGGTCAGGGTGACGGCAGGAGACAGAGGGGTTCTAACCCTCAGCAGTCTCAGGGTGGTTTGGCTAGATCGACCTTTCCGGTGCTGAGTGCGGGCTGTGGGAGAGGTAGTCAAGGAGGCTTGACTTGTTTTGCGTGTGGCCAGCTGGGTCACAAGTCTTCGGTTTGCCCGCAGAAGGGAAGGGGTCAACGAGCTGCTTCTTTTTCAGCTAGACCTCAGGGCCAGAGTCAGTGCAGGGGCCAGCCTTTGTCTTGTTATCAGTGTGGTCAGCTTGGGCACCTGAAGAGGTATTGCCCACAGTTGAGTGCCACTTCAGGAGCGTCTGGTTCTAGGCAGACGCAGAGTTATCAGTCAGCACAGTCTGTGCATGCCTTGAGGGCCAATCTGGGAGCTTCGTCATCCCAGTCAGTGTAGCAGTCTTTTTCTCCTAGAGGTGAGCAGGTGGATTAGAGGCCTACAGGGCGCGTGTATGCTATTACCGTGCAGGACCTAATACTGGCTCCATCAGTAGTGAGAGATATCTTTCTGTTTTACAACTCGGTTGCTAGTGTATTGATTGATACGGGTGCGTCCCAATCTTTTGTATCTGCTGCATTTACATCTGTGTTGCAGTTGGAGTTGGCACTGTTAGCATCTCCTATCTGTGTAGTATCACCTGTTGGGGGTGAATTGATTTTGAAACACGGATGTAGAGGTCGTGATATAGAGGTCGCCGACCATAGGCTTCCTTTTCCCTTTGTTGTTATGCCCATGAAGGGTTTTGATGTTATTTTGGGTATGGACTGGCTATCGTCATACCGGGCTGTTATTGATTGCTAACGCCAGAGGGTCACAGTTTGTACCTTGAGCGGGGAGTGTTTCCATTTCTTGGGGGATCGGGTTGGTAGTGTGTTGCCACCGACGTATGATCCGTGAGGGCGGAGTAAGCTTAGTAGTCTACTTGCTAGCTTTATGAGTGGTGAGCATGATGAGACCCAGATTGTATTGCAAAGGGTGGCCTGTGAGTATTCGGATGTTTTTCCCGAGGATCTCGTTAGTTTGCCACCTCACCGAGAGATAGAGTTCTCTATTGATTTAGTGCCCGGCACAGCGCCGATTTCTATGACACCTTATCGTTTTGCCCCAGCCAAGTTGAGTGAGTTGAAGATTCAGCTCCAGGAATTGCTAGATAAGGGTTTTGTCTGCCCTAGTGTTTCGTGGTGGGGTGCACCGGCCCTCTTTGCCAACAAGAAAGATGGTGCCTTGAGATTTTGTATCGACTACCGAAAGTTGAATCGGGCTATGGTTAAGAATAAGTACCCTATGCCCCATATAGATGATTTGTTTGACCAGTTGAAGGGTTCCCGTTGTTTCTCTAAGATAGACTTGAGATCGGGTTACCACCAGTTGAAGGTCAGGGAGGAGGATATTCCGAAGACGGCATTCCGTACGCGGTATGGCCATTATGAGTTTCTGGTGATGCCATTCAGGCTTACCAATGCACCAGCAGTCTTTATGGACTTGATGAACCGGATCTTCCGGGAATTCTTAGATCGATTTGTGGTCGTTTTCGTGGATGACATTCTTATCTATTCGCCTTCTGAGGAGCAGCACGAGGAACACTTGAGAGTAGTGCTTGAATTGCTTAGAGCCCATAGGTTGTATGCCAAGTTTGGGAAGTGTGAGTTCTGGCTAGGTGAGGTCAAATTCTTAGGCCATGTGGTATCCGGGAAAGGGGTGCCTGTTGATGCATCCAAGGTAGAGGCAGTGCAAGATTGGACACAGCCTAAGAGTGTGTTTGAGATCCGCAGTTTTCTGGGATTAGCTGGGTATTACCGTCGGTTTGTGAAAGATTTCTCCAGGCTAGCTTCGTCGTTGACTAGATTGACGCGGAAAGGGGTCAAGTTTGTGTGGAGTGAGACTTGCGAAAAGTCGTTCCAGGAGTTGAAAGTTAGATTGACCACCGCTCCGGTTTTGATTATTCCGGAGAGAGGGTTGGGTTATGTCGTTTATTGTGATGCCTCACGAGAGGGTTTGGGTTGTGTGTTGATGCAAGAGGGGAAAGTGGTAGCTTATGGCTCACGTCAGTTGAAAATACACGAGAAGAATTACCCTACACACGACCTAGAGTTAGCAGCAGAGATCTTCGCCTTGAAGATTTGGAGGCACTACCTTTATGGTGAGAGGTTCGAGGTGTTCTCGGACCACAAGAGTTTGAGGTATCTGTTTACACAGAGAGACTTGAATTTGAGGCAGAGGAGATGGATGGAGTTCATTGAGGACTATGATTTTGAGTTACACTATCACTCGGGAAAGGCCAATGTTGTGGCCGATGCCCTTAGTAGGAAATCCATTAGTGATGTAGCTTGCATAGCCATCCGGGAATGGGAGACGTTGGGTGCACTTGGCGAGTTTGATTTGCTTCTGGGTGAATCTGTTGAGGTTGCGGCCTTGTTTTTCTGTTGTTGCGCAGCCTACACTTGTGACCCGAGTGTTAGAGGCACAGAGAGGTGACCTTGAGGTAGAATCCCTTCAAGAGAAGATCTCCAGTGGGAAGGTTAAGAAGGGTTTGACGGTGTATCCCGACCAGAGTGTGAGATACCGAAACCATTTGTTTGTGTCGGAGTCTTACCGAGAGGAAGTACTCCAAGAGTTCCATCACTCACGCCTTGCGGTGCATCCGAGAGGTACTAAGATGTATTGGGATTTGGGTCGCCAGTTTTGGTGGCGGGGTATGAAGAGAGATGTGGCTGTTTTCGCATCAAGGTGCCATACTTGTCAACAAGTGAAGGCCGAGCATCAGAGGCCAGCGGGTTTGTTGCAACCCTTGCGTATTGCCGAGTGGAAGTGGGAGCATGTCACTATGGGCTTCGTTGTAGGTCTTCCAAGGACTCAGCGGGGTAGTGATGCCATTTGGGTGGTTGTAGACCGGTTGACTAAGTCAGCGCACTTTATCCCTATACGCGTAAGAGATTCGGTAGATCATCTCGCCGACTTGTATATTCGGGACATAGTGAGATTGCACGGGGTCCCAGTGACGATCGTCTCAGATAGAGATCCCCGTTTTACTGCTAGGTTGTGGCAGAGTTTGCAGAGTGCCTTAGGCACTAAGTTGACCTTTAGTACGGCTTATAATCCTCAGACTGACGGGCAGTCCGAGCATACTATTCAGATCCTTGAGGATATGCTTCGAGGTTGTGCCCTTGACTTTAGTGGGACGTGGGAGAGGCACTTGCCCTTGGTGGAGTTTGCCTACAACAATAGTTTTCAGTCTAGCATCGGTATGGCACCGTTTGAGGCCTTGTATGGCTGACCGTGTAGGTCTCCAGTGTGTTGGGCCGAGGTGGGTGATGCACCTTTGTTGGGTCCAGAGTTGGTTAGGGAGACGACGGAGAAAGTTGAGCTTATCCGTAGGAGGCTTGTTACAGCCCAGAGTCGCCAAAAGAGTTATGCCGACCGTAGGAGGAGGCCTTTGGCGTTTGAGGTAGGTGATCATGTCTTCTTGAAAATATCACCTAGGTGAGGTTTGATGAGGTTCGGGAAGAGTGGGAAGTTATCCCCTCGGTTTATCGGTCCCTTTGAGATCCTTGAGAGGATTGGGGAGGTTGCTTATCGTTTAGCTTTGCCACCGCAGTTGTTCGGAGTGCATGACGTGTTTCATGTGAGTATGCTTTGGAAGTATGAGCCGGATCCGTCCCGTGTGTTAGATTGGACCGACTTAGAGGTAGATGAGGATGCCTCGTATGAAGAGAGACTGGTTCGGGTCTTGGATTGGCGGGATCAAGTCCTGCGTGGCAAGACCATTCCTTTGGTAAAGGTTTTGTGGAAAGATCATGGAGTGGAGGAAGCCACTTGGGAACGTGAGTTGGAAGTCCGCGAGAAAAATCCTGACTTGTTTGTTGATGTGTAACCATGCATTGGTAATTTTGTAATATCGTTGAACTTTAAGAGCATTATATATGTCTTAAGTTGTAAAACATTGTGAATGTTTTGGTTAATGGAAATTTGTTATAACATTGCATATGTTCAATGTATTGTAGAAATGGAGATATATCATGAATGTTGAATATGATATAAAATTGTGAAACATGTATGTAGAAATTATTGAATTTCGGGAAAAGCATGTTGTTGATACATATTGAGATATGTGGTGAATTGCCTCTTGAATATAGATGGAAAGACCGGTAATGGATCAAGTTGTTAAATTCTGCATTGTAATAATGTTGGGAATTGAGAAAATCTTGTTTTTGAAAAACCTGTATTTAATTTCGGGGACGAAATTCTTTAAGGGGGGAAGGTTATAGCGATCCCGGTCTTCCCTTTCTGTATCTGTTGTATTCCGAACTTTGGTTCCGTGGAGTTGGTAGTTGTGTTTACCTTGTTGTCGTCTTTTGATTCCATTTGCTTGAGTTATAGGTTGTGTTGGGCTTGGTTGTTACAGGTTGGTAGAGCTTTGGCTCCCATTGTTGTTGTCCAATTTTTGTATGGTCCGCTCGAGCGGGTCATTATGCGCTCGAGCGTGGTTTACACCCTTCCAGTATTTCGCGCCCCTGCAAAACTTCTGCAAGTGTGTTTTCTACGCTCGAGCGGGTTTACTGCACTCGAGCGGGTCGCGCTCGAGCGGGATTGTTGGCGTTCGAGCGGGTAGTTCTTTTTCTGAAAAGTTCTGGGAGATGAAAATCTACGCTTGAGCGGATTATTTTTCGCGCTCGAGCGGATGTACTTTATTCTTGTGTCCTGGCGCTTGAGCGTGTCTAGATTTTTGTGCGTGATGCTCGAGCGTCCTGTTTTCCGCTCGAGCAGGGATGTCGTATAACAGAGGGCAGCTGGGCATTTTTGAATCATTTTCTACACTTCTACTCTCTCTTTTACTTTTCCAAAATGCCATTTGAGAGCCTCTCTCTCTAGAACCTTGCATTCTCTCTAGGTACTGATCTAGTAGGAGTTGTCTCCTCACCTTTGGCCTTTACAAAAAAGTTGTTGATCGTCGAGGGCTATCTTTTGATCCAAGAATCTCGGGATTTGGGGCATTTTTGTTTTCTTCATCTTCTTCGTTGGGTGTCAACTTTTGACGTAGGGATTCCTACTCACTATTATGGGTTTTAACCTAGATTATTGGGCATTTTGCTAAATGCTTTGATTTTGGGGTATAGGGCTTGAAAATGTTGAAAGAGGGTTTTGTTATTTTGATTCTAAAATGTGTAATTTGGGTTTCAAAATAATGGTATTGATGTTGGTTGTTGATATATGGACCATTGGGTCATTATTGGAAAGAGGGGTGGAAAACCCTAATTTGTTGTATAAATTAATTGGTATAATTAATTTGGGAAAAGTGTTGTTATTTGGAATTGAGTTGGGAATAATGAAATTGGCTCATTATGTTGTAAAATGGTGGAGTTTGATTTATCAATCGCTCGCTTTTGAAAACATTGATTTTTATCTGTTGGAGCTTTTATTATCAGCTTAGAAATAATTGCTTGGGCTACCGGTGGAGGGTAGTTTTGATTGTTGTAGACAATGCATGATGATTAGGCAAACTAAAATTAATCAAGTGGAAGTGTCATAGAGTATGAGGGTTGATATAATACATTAACGTTATGTATTGATTGATTGTATATATGACCTATGTGTATATACTTTGTGTGTGGGAGGACATAGGGATGTACTCCACGGTTTAGGGGAAGATAGGGGATGAACCTCTAAACCGGATGTTGTTTGGGAGGAGATAGGGGATGGACTCCACTGATACAGCTCATATGCTTGTCAGTTAATGTGTTGATATAGCTCATATGCTTATCTATGGAAGTGTTAATATAGCTTATATGCTTATCGGTTGAAATGTGGATACAGCTGGCATGCGTATTTGTTGAGATGTTGGTATAGCTAGTATGCCTATCTATTGTAAAATGAGAAACGTTTAATATGAGTCACTGTCTCATGTAAGTTGTTGGCCAGGTTCTGAGCCGTTGTTGTGAATTATGAACGAGATAAGGAATGGAAAATGAAATGAAACATGAACATAGTGGTCATGTAATGGTAATGGATGAAGAATTGGTTTATGGGAATTAAACATTTATCAATTGCTAATGTCTTAGTTACTGCTCATACTGTGTTTAGCATATTTCTACTGGGCGTTGGCTCACCCTATATGGGACATTATTTTTCAGGTACAGGTAGCATGCCACCTCCAAGGACATCGCTTGGATGATGATGAGAGTTGAAGACTCTTTTGTATATTTTGCTTTTCTTACATGTATATCAAGCCAAGGGCTTATTTTGTAAAGAGTTAATACTCTTCTTTTGTGTAACCAAGTGTTGACTTGGAAAGCTGTAAGCCCATAGGGCATTTGCTTTTGTTGTTAACATGTAATACTGTTGTAAGAACTACTCTGATGAATAGAAATGGTTGGTTTCTTTTATATCAATGTATGTCTAAAGTGATGGGTTTTATGTATTATTTTGAGGGTGTTACATTGGGTGTTGGACCATAATTTGAGATAAATTTGTTGGGTCTATTTTGGTATATAATTGGACCATATTTGACTTATGGGTGAGACTCCTGATTCAGATTTAATTTAATTTGAGTTTGTTTAATCACTCATGTTCAATTGTTTGGGCCTTTTTGATTATGTGATTGGTGTTGACCACCATGAGAGTTGTTCTTATTTATTATATATGATTATACTATATATTTGAAAGTTGAATTTATGGTGTGTGCCATATGGTAAAAAAATTATATATTGTTGTAGTGAATAAATGGATGTATATTTCATAGGGAGCAAAAAATTATATTTTGTAGTGTACAAAAATATTATATTTTGTGGTGAGAAAAATTATATCATTTTATAATTTATATTATAAAATTTTAAGATATTATTACAAAAATTAAATTTTTTTTTTGAAAAACCAATTCTTGGGAAAACAACCCACGTGGGGACTGCCCCCTCCCTTTTCCTTGTCCGTTCTTTCTTTTCCTTTCCTTCCTTTTTCTTTGTTTGGTTTTGACAGAGAGGGTGAAACCCCTTCTGTCCGTCTCTCTCTCCCTTTCTCTTTTCTCCATAGTTGCTCAAACTTTAAACTTAGAGTGTGAGTATTTGGAATGAAATTTTACAAAAGTTTTGTAAATGAAAGTTGGAGAGCTCGTTGTATTCTTCGCAATGGTAGTCTCGAATTCTTGATTGGATGAGCTTTGCATTTTTGGATTTGCTTTTCTTCATATTTTCTAGTAGAGACTTTCTTCATATTATTACTTTGAAGCTATATTAGGGATTTTTGAGAAAATATATTATTATAGGAGGCATTGCATATATGTATTTCTCAGATTTTTGTTTGGTAAATTTTTGGAAGAAAAATATGTTGAAATGTTAAGAATATTGGTATTTTGAACTTGATTTGGAAAAATCATCTTGTTTTGATAATTTTTGTTAAAAATCCAAATTTTAATTTTAATGGTTGTATGGGTTATATCTACATCATATTATGATTAAATAATTTATTTTGAGAAATATAAAGTTGAAATATTTTTCATCTTTGATTTTGGAATTTATTTTTGAAAAAAATAAATAAATTAATGTTGACAAATATTGCGTAAATTGTTAAGTTGGAATTACAGAGTTGTTTTGAGATTAAAAACTCTAAAAGCGTGATATTCATGATATTTTTTATGAAAGATGATATGTTGATGATTATGTTGTGTTCATTTTCGTGAAAATGAAAATGTGAAATGTGAACTTTTGAACTCACAACCTTGAAAACTTTACTATTGGACATATTTCACAATTTTTGATGTAAATATCATGTTGATTTATTAGTTTTAGAAAAGTTGTGAAATTGTTATTTGTAGAGAATTGGGAATAATTAACTAGGCATGAAATGTGAGTGTATTTGAGAGATGAGACATGTGAAATTATGTTTGGTGTTATTAATTTCGAAGATGGTGAATATAATGAACTTACTAATTTGATGAACTAAATTAATTTGGTTAATATTTTAAATTCTTCGTAACTAAAGGGGTGCTATTGGGTTTAAATTCCTAACTTTTAATATTATGAGATTAAAAGTGATGAAGTTAACTAAGTATGAGATTTGGAGAAATAAGCAAGATTAAGTTGATGAGGTATGGTATTTGGTCCCTAGTTTACTCATTGAGTTATGTTATCTTAATATTACCTCAAATTTAGATATGAGATATTTGAATGGTTTTGGCGGTCTTGACAAGAAAAGAAAAAAAAAATATGTGATTTTAGCTTGTTTGGAGCAAATTGATGAATTGGATTAAAACAAGAATGAGTTATCAAAACTTTTATTTTATTTGTTATTTTCCTTGGTTTAATTTGATGGGGTTAATGTTGATAATTGGAAAGTGAACACACATGTTATATTTTATAATTATAGTCAAGAAAATATTTTGATATAATTGATTAAGTGTTGGAATATTCACTTATGTTTATTGAGAATTATGATTTAACTTGAAAATTCCGAGATTTAACTTGCATGAGAAAAATGGGAATTTGATTATATTTAATCTTTGGGATGGTGATGACTTTTGGAAAGATTGTAATTGCATTTCATTGATAAAATATGTGAGTTAGAATTGATGAGCCTATTGTTTAGAAGTTTTGGTTTTGGTAATCGGTAGAGGATTACCACGTTATTATTTAAATGCGAAGATCCTTGGAAAGGTAATAAAATGTTTGATTTTGGAAGTTTGTTTTATATAAAGAATTTTGTTGAATTGTCTTGAAAAGGATATTGTTGAAGTGTCTTGAAAAAACTAAATTGGAAGTTGTTGATTTACATGTGGTAAATACATGAACATTGACATTATTATATTATCTCTTGGGATTGTATTAAGATATTACATTGATAGAGATATGAAAATTTAATCTCAATGGTGCATTGTGTGGTGTAATTGAAATTGGAACTATTCTAATGCATTGTTACATATTGCATTACCATTCCATTTCATTGTTATCATGGATTTCAAATTGCACTTGAAACTATTGTTTTGAGAAAGGAATTGTTTTTGGGAAATAAGATCATTTTGATTTGTTTTGGGTAAATACGTTGGTAAGTCCACATAGGGGTGTAGTTTCATATTGGTTAAGTTGGCCTGAGTGTCCATAGTAAAAGACCGAAAACACGCGCGGATGAGGTACCACGTGCCTTTCGGTGAGAGACCGGTAAAGTGGGGATTTAGTAGTGCTCGATATGCCTACTTGCAGACACCAGCCTAGGGATTACCTGAGTCGTATTTTCCACCTTGAAATTATATTGAAACTATTTGATTAATGTGTTTTCAAATTGGCATTGTGCACAAGATTTTCAAAAGGTGAGAAAAACATTTTGAGTATGACATGACATATGCATTCATCGCATAAGACTGTATAAAATGTATTTAATGCTTTGTTAGATGTCATTGTTATATAATGAAAGGGAACGTGTATATTTAGTTATTCATTATTTCATAAAATGATGAATTGTCATTTATAAATAGATTTAATTAATGAATATTGGTAATGTTATCCGAGTAACAAAATACGGGATGTGACAACTTGGTATTAGAGCTAGTTGACCTGTCACATGAGTGCAGGCGTATCACACATGGGAACTCTCATTTGTGATTACGTCACCGAAGCAAGACTCTCCGCCTATGGGGTGACGGTGTACCGTTGGCATCAATGGCCGGCTGGGCTGATAGGTCCAGTTGTTGGGTAACATATGGTGTACCCATGATCAGTGACAAGAAATATCTCAATTACGGAACTATGAAAATTGAAAAAAAAAATTTATTTGACGAAATAATTATATGGAATATTTTTGTGCAAAACTGAGAAAGTTCTCAGTTTTTTCCAGTTTTGAAATTGAGAATATTATCAGTATTTGAGAAAATTTTCAATTTTTTCAATTTCTAAAATTAAGAGTTTTTTTCTAGTTAACTGAGAAATTTCTCAATTTTTTCTAGTTTTAAAACTGATAATATTTTTAGTTAATATTGAAAAAAACTGAGAAATTTCTCAATTTTATTGGATAGTTTCGCAAAGAAATTGTTAGTTTTGTATAGCTAAAGAAATAATATTTTATTTTTATAAAATTTTATATTCAAAATTGGTCTTTTTTGATAGATCTCATTGTGTAGGCTCCAAAAATATAATTTTTATTAACAAAATAAATGTATATAATAAAAGTGATGAAATTTTTAAGTTTTGAAGCAATAAAATAAAAATAAACGCCACACCTTAGCAATACCTGCTTGAAGAAGAGAAATTATGTATTACTTTTGAGGCATGGTTAGGTGGTTGTCAAAATATTTGTGATTGGTACGACACACAATTTTTTATTTAGGCATGAGGCATAATGGTTGGTGATTGGTAGATAACATTGTCACATGGTGTACTTGTAATTCTTAATAATTTTTTATGAGCACTCAATGAATTAATGCTTATCAATTTCTTCCGTCTTTTAATAAGGGTAAAATAGTCATATATATACATAAATATTTGAAAATAAGACTTTATGAGTTAAAAATAATAAAGCAAAACTTAATGGAATACCAACCTTATCAATAGAATTTTTAGGTAATTAATCCATTATTAATGGTTTGACAGAGAAGTTTCGTGGAGATCCATTGTACAATAATTCTTTGATGTAACAATATTGGTTCAAATACTTTATCTCATCAAATAATTTCCAGAGAGTGATGAAGAGATTTCTTGATAACTTCCTTTCAGCTTCTATGTTCATATCGGGGTAACTTGCAAGCGAAGGAAAATTTAAAAAAAATAAAAATAAAGCACTGAACATGAAAGAGGTCTCACTCCTCTCTACCTTTGAGTTTCATGCGTGAAGTGATAGTGGAGAGGGAAAAGAATATTGAGGTAATATTTGCTTCTATCTATCAGTTCATTTTTCATTATTATTTAATATTATTTTTTTATGAAGAAAAATCAATATTCAGATGTTAGACTAGCATATGGAGAGTTGAATTTCCACCGTATCCTTGCAATTATTTAACTCTTGTCTCCCATTCCATTCCTAAGAATGTAATCCAAGACCTTCCCTCAAGAAAAACTTGGTAGCCAAAGACCTTTTTTTTTTATTTATTTAATCAGAATTGATGTAATTTGTTATGCATAGAAGAGTAATGCTATAATGTGCACTTAGAGTCGGTCCTGAGTTGAGGCGATAAAAGTGGTCACCGGAAACCTCTAAATCTTAACAAAATTTAGGAGCCAAGTTTAGGAATTGTGTCGTGTTAATTCAAATTCATGCCAAAATTATTCATAAAATATTTGATTTCAATCAATTGTATTTTCTTAATTTAAAAAAATTTATAGCGTTTTAGTATACTTTTTAACTAGATTGACTCTAAAATAGGTAACAAAAAAAAAATAGTACAAAATCTGCTTTACCTCCTATAGTTTAGACCATTTGCACTTTATCCCCTATTATTTGGAAATAGCCATTTACCCCCTTGGGATTTTAGTTGTTTTGTAATTTACCTTTCTGTCATTATTTATTTTCTCTAAATTAACAGAATTTGTCATAAACACGCAGAAAGATAAAGTAAGTATTGACAAAAATTAATTTAGAAGTTTAAATATAATGTAAAAAAACACGTTTGTCCAAAATTTCATCTTCTCCACTATCATCTTCTTTCCCAAAATCTAACCTTAACTTTGAAAACCCTAACCCTAACCACCTCCACCCACCTCTATACCATTACTCGTTGCCACCAGTCACCTCCCCTACAACTTCAATACACCATATCGCAAAAGAAGCCGACAATGAAGCTCAACCACCACTACCTCCATCTTTCTATAGCGATCCTGGTTCTTTCTCCTTTGATTGTTGTATCCGAACTTAGGTTCCGTGGAGTTGGTTGTTGTTTATGTCTTGTTGTCATCCTTTAATTCCATACATTTGAATTTTAGGATGTGTTGGGCGTGTTTTGAACAGGTGGCTTGAGTTTTGGTCTCAAGTGTTGCTGCCCAGGTTTTTGGTGATATGCTCGAGCGGGTCCTTTTGTGCTCGAGCGGAGTTTGCACACTTTCAGTATCTTGTGCATCTGCAAAACTACTGCAGATGTGTTTTTTCACACTCGAGCGGGTCGCGCTCGAGCGGGTATCTTTGCGCTCGAGCGGGTGGTCAATGTCTGTAGAAGTTTTGGAAGGATGTAATCTACGCTCGAGCGGATTCCCTTTTTGCGCTCGAGCAGGTGGTGTTTTATTTTATGCCTTGGCGCTCGAGCGGGTCAAGTTTTTGTGTTTGACGCTCAAGCATCCTATTCTCCGCTCGAGTGGGTCATGCATATATCAGATCTGGACTGTGATATTTTAAATCACTTTTTACACACACACACACACTTTCTCTCTCTCTCTCTCTCTTACTTTTCAAAACCTCTATTGGAGAGCTCCTCTCTCTAAAAACACTTCTCTCTAAGGCTTGATCTAGTTTGAGTGATCCCCCACCCTTGTCCCTTTGTAAAAAGTGTAGAGCTTGGTGTGGGCTATCTATCAATCCGAAAATCTTGGGGTTTGGAGCATTTCGAATTTCTTCATCTTCTCCACTTGGTTTCATCTCTTGAGGTAGGGATAACTACTCATTTTTATGAACTTTAACCTAAATGTTGAGCTTTTTGTATAAATGGTTGATTTGGGAACTTAGGGTTTGAGATGTGTTATATTGGAAAGAGGGGTTCTATTCTTTTGATTCAAACATTTGTGTTTTGGGTCTAAAAATGAGGTTATTGATGTTGGTAATATTTGAACCTTCGGGTCAATGTTGAGGAAAGGGGGAAAATGCCATGTTTGGGTATATTTGGGTCATTAGTGTAATTAATGACATTTATTATGGAAATATGAAATTGAGTGGAAATAATGAAATTGGCTCATTATGAGGTAGAATGGTGGAGTTGGATACATTAATCACTCACCTTTGAAAATGTTGATATAATTATTGTCTGTTTAGAAATAATTGCTTTGGGCTATTGGTGGAGGATAGTCTTGATTGTTGTAGACATTGCATGATGATTAGGTGAATTAAAACTAATCGGTTGCATGTCATTGATTATGATGAATGTAATAATATATCAAATTTGTGTATTGATTGAACATGTATATGATAGATTCTTATATACATTGTGTTGTGTGGAAGGAGATAGGGGATGTACTCCATTGATACAGCAAATATGTGTATCTATTGAAGTATTGATACAGCGAATATGTGTATCTATTGTGAAGTATGGAAGTGTTTTATGTAATATTGATACAGCAAATATGTGTATCTATTGTGGTGTATGGAAGTATTGTTGATATGAGATGTAATCTCACTTAAATAGTTTGGCCAGGTTCTGAGCCACAGTTATGAATTGAGAATCGGTTAAGTAAAGGAAAGAGAAATGAAACATGGACATATTTGTCATGTAATTGAAACGAATTATGAATTGATTTATGTGAGTTAAACATTTATCAAATGTTAATGTTTTAGTTTTTGCTCATATTATGTTTAGCATATCTCTACTGGGCGTTGGCTCACCCTATATGAGACATCATTTTCAGGTTCGGGTACCATGCCACCTCCAAGGACGTAGCTTGGAAGGCTTGAGGTTGTTAGACATTTTTTGTTGTTTTTGTTGTATTACATGTATATCAAGCCAAGGGCTTATTTGTGTAGAGCTAGTACTCTCATTTTTGTAACCAAGTGTTGACTTGGAAAGTTATAAGCCTATAGGGCATTTACTTTTGTTGTCAACATGTAATACCTTTTGTAAGAATACTCTGATAATTGTAATATGAAATCTCTTTTCTTTATCGTGATTGTATGATATTATGGGTTTATTTTGAGGGCGTTACACTTTCTCTCTGCTGCCGCCGCTAATACCACCACCACCGTTGCCACTTCGCCACCAAATACAGCAGGAGAGTCATCGTCGAAGCGGACAACGGCCACTCCTTCGTCGTCGAAGTCGACTCCCCCAACCTCCAACCCGACACCAGATGCTACACTCTTCCCCAGCTTGACCTCATCTGCAAATCACCAAAATCTTGTCATTCTCCACCACCACCACCACCACCACCTCCACCTCCGACCCCTTCTTTGAACTCTCTAACTACCTCCAAACCCTAACCATAACCTCTTTCGAAGCTTCTAAAATCCTCAAATCCTTCAACTTCCCCACCCTCGCCCTCAATTTCTTCAAATTTTGCCTCTTATCTATCCCCAAATTCTGCCATAACTCCTTCACCTACAATGGCATCCTCCTCATCATCTCCAAATCCTCTGCTCACGACTTGTAACGCCCTCAAAATAATACATAAATCATTCATTCAAAGAATCCGTAAAACATAGGTAATGCATTATATTCCATTTACCAGAGTATTCTTACAAAAGATGGTACATGTTGACAACAAAAGTAGATGCCCTACGGGCTTACCACATTCCAAGTTAACACTTGGTTACAACAAGAGAAGAGTTCTAACTCTTTTACATATAAAGCCCTAGGCTTGAATTTACATGAAACAAGAAACAAAATAAAACAACATAAACAAAGGAGTCTTCAACTCCGAACCCTTCCAAGCTAAGTCCTCGGGGGTAGCATATCACCTACACCTGAAAATGATGTCCCATACAGGATGAGCAAAAACCCAGTGGAGATACGCTAAACATAATATGAGAATTTACTAAGACATTAGCATTTGATAAATGTTTAGCAATTCGAAACTATCTCAATCTTTTCCATAATCTAACAACATTAAATTCCATATATCCATTCACATCCCTCCACTACATAAGCCAACTCATGACATAGTTCAATATTATCCAACTATACACTACTGAGACTACAACTCATATATCAACACTTCAGTTATCACTTCCACAACTTTGCCATTTTACGGAACCACGTCCGAGGGAACCGACACCCAAATACATAAAAGGTTTTGGGACTTTCACCTAGGACACTCCGGCCAACTTAGTTATCCATGGAGTCCATCCCCTTTCTTCTCCCACACAATGGAGTACATCCCCTATCTCCTCTCAAACAATATACATATACAATGTATTTAAACGTAGTGTCATATGCAATGACCCAACAATCCACATATTCAATGTGCTAATTCCACCGTCATATTCAATGGCATTATTCGATTGATTAGTTTCATTTTTACCTAATCAACATGCAGTGTCTACAACAATCAAAACTATCCTCCACCGATAGTCCAAAACAATTATTTCTAAACAGATAATAAATTTATCAAACAGATAAATTATCAACATTTTCATAAGTGAGTGATTAATTAGTCCAACTACACGATTCAATCTCATATTTGACCAATTTCATATTCCCCAACTCAATTTCATATTTCCACAATTTACCAAATTAATTACACAGATTATTATTTATATTCATTTAGGGCATTAATCCCTCTTTCTCAAATATTGCCCCCAAGGCGAAGTTTCACTCATTTTCCATAATCAATCGCAATTTCAAGTCCCACATACATATAATGTTCAAAAATGAAAAACCCCTATTTTCAATATTTTCAAATTTAAACCCTAACTTTACTCTAAACCCCCAATCTTTCCATACAACCATGTAGACGCGCCCGCGTGGGGCCCTCGCTATAGTTCGGACTCGATTGGTTACGGTTCTTTATCTGAACCAAAGAGTCCAAATCCGGCAAATCGTTTTGAGAAACAGATTGTTTTTGAAAAGAAGTGCCAAACATGGACTGCTTTGCCAGATACAGAGTCGCCACCTAAATATTTTAAAATGGGAGAATTTAGGAAACCCTGACTCGGTGCCGAAGGCCACATGTCCGTTATCACCGGAGTTGTCTCGGCTCGGGAGCTAGGGTACGATTGGGGAAGGTCAGCTATGAGCACCCCCTCTCGCCCGATCCGAAGATCGGCCTCTACTAACCGTGATATCCGTTTTTGAAAACATTATGTGTTCTTATTCCATTTATTAGCCTAGAATTACTATGTTATGCGGGCAGCAAACAAGTATAGACTAGATTGCCTAATTTGGAAATAAGCATTGCATATCCGTTCATTTTGGAAAAATATTTTGGAATTCGCTACTCGTAAGTAGGCTAAGACACGGATTTCAATGAGCCATTCCAACTCAGACAATCCAACCTTCACCCACAGGCATCCAAACAGTTTATCACATAAGCATCTAGCCACATGGTAATCCTACTATCATGGCAACACCCACACACATGCGGTATGCTAAAGCATAAATGCTTACCTAGTACTCCAAGGCAAAACAGAAACCAGTTAGTAATCACATGCATGATCCTAGTTCATGTTAAGATGGCTAATGCAACACATGCAAAATGCAACTAAGTTAGGCTCGACTAATCTACAATGACATGTGAAAATGCTACAACTAGCACATATTCAATTTGGAATCGAAATACAAATGCAGTTAGAGTGATGTGCCGAGCCTGATGCATGCAAGGCAAATGCATGAATG
Source organism: Camellia sinensis (assembly GCF_004153795.1). Taxonomy (NCBI): domain Eukaryota; kingdom Viridiplantae; phylum Streptophyta; class Magnoliopsida; order Ericales; family Theaceae; genus Camellia; species Camellia sinensis. The sequence continues at coordinate 224,287 of NW_021025487.1, forward strand.
CACGCATGCATAGCATAAGGTATGCTGATTTTAAATATGCCCTAGCCTACCATCATAAGCAGGTAAATAAAAGGGAAGAAAGACGTGGGGTTGGGAGACATACACACACTCACGCACGCTTATTACATAATTGCCCTCACTCGGAGGGTCCAAATAAATATTACAGTCCGAATAATAAACACGTTAATTATTATAAAACTTCTATTTTAATTAACAGAAAGAATGCAAAAAAAGAAGAAAGGTGGCCACAGCCCCCGCCTTGGGATGCGCGAGTGATGCATGCTCGAATCCGTCTCGTCCGGAAAGCCCGTACCATACCATTGCTGCCTCTGTTTTCACTGCCTTACTTCTCTAAAAAATGCCAAAGTCCTGGGACAGGTTCCTTGCATGCTGCAGAATACCACCGGCTGGAGGAAACGGCCATACATAATTTCCATCGGCTACTGTTGGGGTTATCGGCCATTCACCAATGGCGGGTCGGCATTGGATGCTGCCGGTCGACAGAAACTTCCTGCAGAAGACAGTTTTGACAACAACAGAGGACAGACAGTATATGGCATGGGATCTAAGGCACATGTGAGCATGGTCATGTTTCCCATCATGCTTTGAACTCAGGGAAGCATGGCCCTCGATCCTCGAACCATCAATTGTGCATGAGTAGCCCAAGAGATCAAGGTTACCATTTGATGTAAAAATGCATGCAACACACAAATGAGGACCAAGACCCTATCATGTCGAAGTCAAGGGTCCCGGTGACCGAGAGTTAAGGCGCATTGCACCACTTAGAGTATGAACGCTCCTTAACCCTCATACTTGGTTTGACACCCCAAACCAAGTGATGCAATGCATGTTATGCAAACATGACTCAAAGATACAATATGAGATGAAGATGCAAGTCATGCCAAATGCCATGCAACTACCGTAGCAAGTATGCAATGCTAGGCATAGAAGATACAAATGCAATGCAAAACATAGATGATTTTAAGCAATAGGATCATCAGGTTACAACACCTAATGAAGCAGTCATGCAATAAATATGAGACAAGCATGCAATGGTGGACTTAAACCATAAAGGGGCAGACCTTAATCCACCCCAAAACAGTGGCCAAAAGTGCCCAAAATGGTGGGCAAACACTCATGCCAACATGCAAGCCAATAGACCTAAGGCTAAGGCGCAAAATGGGGACACTTTACTTCCACTAACGTGACCATTCATGGCATGAATTAGACAAGCAAAAATAGAAACTTAGCATGCAAAAATGGGCTCCAAAACCCGCTAATATGGCAGCTTAAGTGACTCCAAAGAGATGCATGCACCAAAGCTCATTTCTAGGCATAAAAGGGCACACCCTCAAAGCATGAAAGAGGTCACATATGCATACATATAAACACGATTTATGGACTGAAATACGATCCTAAAATGATGCCAAATCATGAGAATGGTCTAAGCTACGCATGCTAGAGGCTAATATGCTCAAGCCTTACAAGCCAAAACAGAAAGAGAGGACACTAAACATGGCAAGCACGACTGAAATAGATGGCCAACAGTCCTTAAACATGGTAGAATAATGTCAATACCTTCATGAAATTAGGCTAACAAATGCAAGAATCGTGGCTTAAACACAAGATGCATTTCTAGGCCGAATGGAGGAATGTAAAGCAAGTATGTTAAGCATGCAAAAGGGCACAAATCCGGCCAAAAACAGAGATGACACACGGCCTAGAGACACCCAAAAACCTCTGAAAAAGGGTCAAAATCAATCAAGCATGCATGTTACCCTTTAAGCCAAATGGCGAGGAAATGAGGCAATGAAGGGAGAGGGGTGTCCCTCCCCTATACAAGACTTCAAACCACCTTTCTTACCACTGAAAATCCACTGGTTTTCAGTGGTGAGAAGGCTAAGACACTCAAGTAAACAAGACCTTACAAAGGAAGCACCAAAAGGGGCCAAATAAGGCCTACGAGGGTGAGTTTGAACTCAAACCACAAAACACCCTTAATGGGAGTTCTTAAGCATGAAAATATAAGTTTTTTTTATGTTATGCACAAAGCCTAAATCAGCAAGCAAGATAGGTAAAAAACTAGTGCAAGTTTGAGGAATCTAAAGCAAAGTGATTACCCTTGAAGATCCTTTGAAGAACAGATGATCCAGCCACCTTCTATGGACCAAAATCAGTCCAAAACCTCAACAAACAATCCTCAAAGTGCCTCAAAGTCGAAGTAAGGTGTGGTAGTGTCTGTGTTAGTGCAAAACTAAGGTAAGAATACACTTTAAGGCCACCAAACACACACAAAGGAGAAGAGAGGGGGGAATATAGAGAGAGGGTGTATGTATATGTATAAGCTCTGGTTTTCTCTTCAAACTTGCTAACCAAGAACAAGGAGAAGAGCTCTCCTCTTATAGAAGTCCCTCTTGCAAAGCTTACACAACAAGCTTGTTTAGAGGGAAATCCCTCCATACACGTGTATGGAGGGGAACAGAGTTGGTGCCAGCTATCACAGCTGGCACAAAATATCTACATAAAGTAGATGAACAGTAGTCGGCTGCTCAAAAATGCCATTTTGACAAAATTGAGTGCCGACCGGCAACAAAAAGTGCCGACCGGCAATATAGATTGCCGATGGCAACAAAACACCAGCCGGTGGCCTCTGGCCATGGCCGGTGATGTGTGGGGATGCCTCACAAGGCATTCCCTGCCCCTCCAAGGCAAAACACAAGTGTTTGGTGCAAAACCAGACACGAAACAGTAGAGTTCAGAGATCCTGAGGCAAGACCCATAGCCGAGACCTCCGGGAACTCCAAACGAACACAAACATGGATGATCACCGGGTGTTCAAACGGTGACGTCCAAGTCTTGAGGATGGTCAAAAATGAGGTGTCTACAAACCACCACTTATACAAAATGACCAACATCTATCTTAAAGCTCATAAAAGTGAGTAGTTTATCCCTACCTCAAGTGAAGAGACTCAAAGGAGACAAAGATGAAAACCCAAAGTGCTCCAAATCCAAGATTCTTCGGATCAAAGTGAAGCCCACACCAAGCTCATCGTTTTTAACAAAGGGACAATGGTAGAAAACCCCTAGGACTAAGTGTATTTGTAGAGAGAGAGGCTGTCGATTTAGGGTTTTGAAAGATGAAGGTGATGCAAAAAGTGATAAAAATCACGCCGTTGCGATTTGATATACTCCAGGCTCGCTCGAGCGACCAGACACAACAAAACCTCGCTCGAGCGCAGGAAGCGTCGCTCGAGCAAACAATGCACAGCTTCAGGTCTGCAACCCAGAAGCATGCTTAAGCGCAAGAGTGTTCGCTCGAGCGAAGGAACTCAAAACATAGACCTCGCTCGCTCGCTCGAGCGCATATCAACAACCCTCAGGTCCAAAAGAAACGCAGACGCATGCTCGAGCGCAAGAGTGCTCGCTTGCGCGAAGAGACACAACAGACCAAGCTCTCCCGAGCGCAAGAAAGCTCGCTCGTGCAGAAGCTGCGCCTGAAATGAGACCTGAAGACCCACCATCCTCGCTCGAGTGAAGAGGTCAAAACCTAGGCAGCAACCATTGGTTTCAACTCACAACCAACCTGTAACAAACCTGCCCAACACATCCCAAACTCAAATACAAAGAATTTAAGGACGAAAACAAGATATAGACAACAACAACCAACCACAGAACTTAAATTGGGAAAAAATCGGGATCGCTATAACCTCCCCCCCTTAAAGAATTTCGTCCCCGAAATTTGTACAAGTTTCAAAATCCAGCTTATTTTCAATTTTCAATTTTCAACATGATTACAATTTAATACCCATCATCTTGACCCATTACCGGTCATTCCGTCTCCTTTCAAGAGAACAAATCACAACATAATCCAACTTGCATTATCAACATGCATTCTTTTGAAATTCATCAACTTCAACACATGTATCCCATAATTCCATAACATATTCAATGTTAATAACATAATTGCATTTCTAAAACATATTCAACATATACAATGTTAAATTAGATTCCATTGCCGTGGCATATTCAACAATTACAATACTTCCAAAATCCCAAAACATATACAATGTTTTATAACTCATTACATATACAATGTTCTTAGAGTTTTCCAACAAAACAAGATTTCTAACATATGTTCAAACATTAACAAACATGTTCGGATATTTTTGTCGGGGCTTCCTCCACCCCATGATGTTTCCACAATACTTTTACCAAGGGTATCGTCTTGCCTCGCAAGACTTGGTCCCGTCTATCCAAGACCCACACCGGTCTCTCCTCATACGAGGCATCCTCATCTACCTCTAAGTCGGTCCAATCCAATACATGCGATAGATCTGGCTCGTACTTCCGAAGCATACTAACATGAAACACGTCATGGACTCCGAACAGTTGCGACGGCAATGCTAAATGGTAGGCAACCTCCCCAATCTACTCAAGGATCTCAGAAGGGCCAATAAATCGAGGGGACAACTTCCCACTCTTCCCAAACCTCATCAAACCCCGCCTAGGTGATATCATCAGAAAGACATGATCACCCACCTCAAATGCCAAAGGCCTCCTCCGACGGTTGGCATAACTCTTCTGATGACTCTAGGCTGTAACTAGCCCCTTATGGATAAATTCAACTTTCTATGTCGTTTCTCGCGCCAACTTCGGGCCCAACAAAGGTGCATCACCCACCTCGGCCTAATACACCGGAGATCTACACGGTCGGCCATACAAGGCCTCAAACGGTGCCATGCCAATACTCAATTGGAAACTGTTAATATAGGCAAACTCCACTAAGGGCAAGTGCCTCTCCCACGACCCCTTAAAGTCAAGGACACAGCCTCGAAGCATATCCTCTAAGATCTGAAAAGTATGCTCGGACTGCCCGTCAGTCTGAGGATGGTAAGCCGTGCTAAAAGTCAATTTAGTGCCCAAGGCACTCTGTAAAATCTGCCACAACCTAACAGTAAAGCGTGGATCTCTATCTAAGACGATCGACACTGGGACTCCGTGCAACCTCGCTATTTTCCAAATATATAGGTTGGCAAGATGATCTGCCGAATCTTTATGTGCATTGGAATAAAGTGCGTCGACTTAGTCAATCGATCAACCACCACCCAAATGGCGTCACTACCCCGTTGAGTCTTTGGAAGACCCACGACAAAATCCACCGTGACGTGCTCCCACTTCCACTCGGCTATAGGCAAGGGTTGCAACAAACCCGCTGGCCTCTGATGCTCGTCCTTCACTTACTGACAAGTAAGGCACTTACACACAAACACTGCCATATCCTTCTTCATACCCCTCCACCAAAACTGGCGACCTAGATCACAATACATCGTAGTGCCTCCCAGATGCACCACAAGGCACAAATGGCGAAACTTTCGGAGTACTTCCTCTCAGCAAGACTCCGGCACAAACAAACGGTCTTGGTACCTTACACTCAGGTCAGGATACACTGTCAAACCCTTCTCTACCTTCCCACGGGAGATCTTCTCCCGGAGGGATTCTACCTCAAAGTCACCTTTCTGTGCTTCTAACACTCGATTCACAAGTGTAGGTTGTGTCACCACAGAAAACAAGGTTGCAAACTCAATAAAATCACCCAGAAGCAAGTCAAACTCACCAAGAGTACCCAACATCTCCCATTCTCGAATGGCTATGCAAGCTACATCACTAATGGACTTTCTACTGAGGGCATCAGCCACAACATTGGCCTTCCTCGGATGATAGTGCAACTCGAATTCGTAATCCTCTATAAATTCCATCCACCTCATTTGCCTCAAATTCAAGTCTTTCTGTGTAAACAGATACTTCAGACTCTTATGATCCAAGAACACCTCGAATCTCTCACCATACAGGTAGTGCCTACAAATCTTCAAGGAAAAAATCACTGCTGCTAACTCTAGGTCGTGTCTAAGGTAGTTCCTCTCATGTGTTTTCAACTGACGTGAGCCATAGGCTACTACTTTCCCCTCTTGCATCAATACACAACCCAAACCCTCTCGTGAGGCATCACAATACACTGCATAATCCAAACTCCTCTCCAGAATAATCAAGACTGGAGCGGTGGTAAGTCTAACTTTCAACTCTTGGAACGACTTTTCACAAGTCTCACTCCACACAAACTTGACCCCTTTCCGCATCAACCTAGTCAAAGGCGAAGCTAAGATTGAGAAATCCTTTACAAACCGACGGTAATACCCAGCCAATCTAGAAAATTGCGGATCTCAAAAATACTCTTAGGCTGTGCCCAGTCCTACACTACCTCTATCTTGGATGAATCTATAGTCACCCCTTCCCCAGATACCACATGGCCTAAGAACTTAACCTCTCTTAGCCAGAACTCACACTTCCCAAACTTAGCATACGACTTATGTGCTCTAAGAAAATCTAGCACCACTCCCAAGTGTGCCTCGTGCTCCTCCTCCGAAGATGAATAAACCAAAATGTCGTCCACGAAAACGACCACAAAACGATCTAAGAACTCCCGGAAGATCCGGTTCATCAAATCCATAAACACAACCGGTGCTTTGGTAAGCCCAAAAGGCATCACTAGAAACTCATAATGGCCATACCGCGTACGGAATGCCGTCTTCGGGATATCCTCCTCCCTGACTCTCAACTGATGGTAACCCGATCTCAAGTCTATCTTAGAGAAACAACGGGATCCTTTCAACTGATCAAACATATCATCGATACGAGGCATAGGGTACTTGTTCTTAACCGTGACTCAGTTCAACTTTCGGTAGTCAATACAAAGTCTCAAGGTCCCATCTTTCTTCTTAGCAAAGAGGGTCGGTGCTCTCCACGGGGAAGTACTAGGGCGAATAAAACCCTTATCTAGAAACTCCTAGAGTTGAATCTTCAACTCACTCAACTCGGTTGGGGAAAAATGATATGGTGCCATGGTATCGGTGCCGTGCCATGCACTAAATCAATAGAGAACTCGATCTCTCAGTGAGGTGGTAAACTAACGAGATCCTCGAGAAAAAATCCGAGTACTCACAAACCACTCTCGGCAGTCTGGGTCTCAACACACTCACTACTCATACAGCTAATGAGAAGACAATTAAGCTCACTCCACTCTCGCGGATCATACACTGGTGGCAAAACTCTACCAACCCGATCACCCGAGAAATGAAAACAATCTCCACTCAAGGTACATACAGTAACTTTTTGGCGGTAGCAATCAATAACAGCCTGGTATGACGATAACCAATCCATACCCAAAATCACATCATAACCCGACATATCCATCAATACAAAAGAAAATGGAAGTCTACGGTCAGTGACCTCTACATCACAACCTCAACACCCCTGTTTCAAAATCAATTCACCCCCAACAGGTGATACAACACAAATAGAAGATGCTAAATACGCCAACTCCAACCCCAAAATAGATGCAAATGCAGCAGATATAAAAGAATGGGATGCACCCGTATCAATCAACACATTAGCAATCGAGTTGCAAAACAAAAAGGTACCTCTCACAACAGACGGAGCCGATACAAGATCCGGCGTGGTAATAGCATACACGTGCCCCAAAGGTCTCTGATCTACCTGCTCACCCCGAGGAGCATAAGACTGCTGCACAGACTGAGCTGAAGAGGTTCCCTGATTGGCCCTCGAGGCCTGAACTGACTGTGTTGGCTGGTGACTCTGTGTCTGCCTCGAACCAGACGCACCAGGTGTGCCACCTAACTGCAGGCAAAACCTCTTTAGGTGCCCCACCTACCCACACTGATAACAAGAGAGTGACTGGCCTCTGCCCTGACTATGGCCCTGAGAACGGACCGAAGATGATGCTGCTCGCTGCCCTCCTCCCTTCTGCGGGCAAACTGGAGACTTGTGGCCCAGCTGACCACATTTGAAACAAGTGATGTCTCCCAGACCACCTCTCCCAGAACTTAAACTCGGCACTGGAAAGGTAGATCTAGAATGTGCACCCTGGGACTGTTGAGGGTTAAAACCCCTCTGCCTTTTACTGTCCCCCTGGCTATCCTGACTCCTCTTGGAGCCCCTCATCAGCTCCTCCTCAGCGTACATAATGGTCTCAAGATGGGCAGCGGCCTCCACAAGGCACCCATAGTCTCTAATCATGGATCCAGCAACTTGAAACATGAGTCTGATCCTCAACTTCTTCTTGAACTCCAGACAACAACGTTTCTCAGGCACCACCAACTCTGGTGCAAATCTCGATAAACTAGTGAAAGCAGCCTCAAACTCCGCCACTGGTGTGTTTGGCTGCTTGAGCTGACAGAACTGATCTCTCAACTTCTCCCTAATAGTGGGAGGCAAAACTTTCTCTTGGAAGGCGTCAACAAATGCCTCCCAAGTCCCTCCAATACGCCCGATGTAAACTTCTACCACTGACCTGCGTCTCTTTTTAACTGGAAAGACGCCAAGGTCACCTTTTAGCCTCCGTCTTCGATGCCAAGCATCTCAAACGTCTTCGTCATCTGCTCAAGCCACTCATCAGCCTTCAGCGGCTCCTTAGGATCTCCCAAAAACTCGTTCGGAATCGACCGAAAAAACTCCCTCTTCAAGAAAGAAGGCCCTGCTTTAGCTACATAGGCCTGGGCTTGATTCTCAGCTCTGAGAATGCCCATAGACTCCTTTAATGCTCCGGCCATTTCGCGGGCTAGGGCGCCCATGGCCTGCTGGCCTATTGGCTCGGCCACGTTGGCCTGACCAACACCCTCCTCTTGTGCCAGAATCTCGTCCGGTATAGGTACCTCCTGCATCCTAGGCCTACCACGCCTACCACGACGACCTCGTCCTGACATCCTAATAAAGGTAACAAGGACATTAGCACATTCACAAATTTTCCGAAGCTATTTCACTCACGTCCTAATACAATGGACAACTGTAACTCACTCCACATAAGCACTTATAAATTTCATTTCCGGATAATGACCGTCCCGTGGCGTTGCCAGAGTTCCGGTTAGAAACGGTAGTGATCAAGTGCCTTCTAACAGGACTCCCAGAAACCCGTGGACCCGATCAACATCTTAGAAACAAAATTACATACCCATATAAACACATAGACATGTTGTCACATAAGCACATAACATTACACTTAAGTCTCTAGCAAGCGAGACAAACCCATTGTGGTACTAACCACTTCCCACGTACCCAAAGTATTCAAACCCGGTACGCTCTGATACCAAGTTGTAACGCCCTCAAAATAATACATAAATTATTCATTCAAAGAATCCGTAAAACATAGGTAATGCATTGTATTCCATTCATCAGAGTATTCTTACAAAAGATGGTACATGTTAACAACAAAATTAGATGCCCTACGGGCTTACAACTTTCCAAGTTGACACTTGGTTACAACAAGAGAAGAGTTCTAACTCTTTTACATATAAAGCCCTAGGCTTGAATTTACATGAAACACGAAACAAAATAAAATAACATAAACAAAGGAGTCTTCAACTCCGAACCCTCCCAAGCTAAGTCCTCGGGGGTAGCATATCACCTACACCTGAAAATGATGTCCCATACAGTGTGAGCCAAAGCCCAGTAGAGATACGCTAAACATAATATGAGAATTTTCTAAGACATTAGCATTTGATAAATGTTTAGCAATTCGAAACTATCTCAATCTTTTCCATAATCTAACAACATTAAATTCCATATATCCATTCACATCCCTCCACTACATAAGCCAACTCATGACATAGTTCAATATTATCCAACTATACACAAATGAGACTACAACTCATATATCAACACTTCAGTTATCACTTCCACAACTTTGCCATTTTACGGAACCACGTCCGAGGGAACCGGCAGCCAAATACATAAAAGGTTTCGGGACTTTCACCCAGGACACTCCGGCCAACTTAGTTATCTATGGAGTCCATCCCCTTTCTCCTCCCATACAATGGAGTACATCCCCTATCTCCTCCCAAACAATATACATATACAATGTATTTAACAAGTTGTCATATTCAATGACCAATCCATTAACATATACAATGTATTTAAACATAGTGTCATATGCAATGACCCAACAATCCACATATTCAATGTGCTAATTCCACCGTCATATTCAATGACATTATTCGATTGATTAGTTTCATTTTTCCCTAATCAACATGTAATGTCTACAACAATCAAAACTATCCTCCACCGATAGTCCAAAACAATTATTTCTAAACAGATAATAAATTTATCAAACAGATAAATTATCAACATTTCCATAGGTGAGTGATTAATTAGTCCGACTGCACCATTCAATCTCATATTTGACCAATTTCATAATCCCCAACTCAATTTCATATTTCCACAATTTACCAAATTAATTACACAGATTAATTATTTATATTCAATTAGGACATTAATCCCTCTTTCTCAAATATTGCCCGAAAGGCCAAGTTTCACTCATTTTCCATAATCAATCCCAATTTCAAGTCCCACATACATATAATGTTCAAAAATGGAAAACCCCTCTTTTTAATATTTTCAAATTTAAACCCTAACTTTACTCAAAACCCCCAATCTTTCCATATAACCACCACTTATACAAAATGACCAACATCTATATTAAAGCTCATAAAAGTGAGTAGTTTATGCCTACCTCAAGTGAAGAGACTTAAAGGAGATGAAGATGAAAACCCAAAGTGCTTCAAATCCAAGATTTTTTGGATCAAAGTGAAGCCCACACCAAGCTCATCCTTTTTAACAAAGGGACAAGGGTCCACTAGGACTAAGTGTATTTGTAGAGAGAGAGGCTGTCAATTTAGGGTTTTGAAAGATGAAGGTGATGCAAAAAGTGATAAAAATCACACTGCTGCGATCTGATATACTCCAAGCTCGCTCGAGCGAAGGAGTGGTCGCTCGAGCGACCAGACACAACAAAACCTCGCTCGAGCGCAGGAAGTGTCACTTGAGCGAACAATGCACAGCTTCAAGTCTGTAACCCAGAAGCATGCTCGAGCGTAAGAGTGTTCGCTCGAGCAAAGGAACTCAAAACCTCGCTCGCTCGAGCGCAAGAAGTTTGGCTCGAGTGAAGATCAACAACCCTCAGGTCCAAAAGAAACGCAGACGCACGCTCGAGCGCAAAAGTGCTCGCTCGAGCGAAGAGACACAACAGTCCAAGCTCGCTCGGGCACAAGAAAGCTCGCTTGAGTAGAAGCTGCATCTGAAGCGAGATCTGAAGACCCACCATCCTCGGTCGAGCGCAAGAACCCTCGGTCGAGCGAAGAGGTGAAAACCTGGGCAGCAACCATTGGTTTCAACTCACAACCAACATGTAACAAACTTGCCCAACATATCCCAAACTCAAATACAAAGAATTTAAGGACGGAAACAAGATATAGACAACAACAACCAACCACAGAACTCGAGTTCAAAGCACAACAACTGAAAGTGAAAAAAATTGGGATCGCTATATGACCGATCCAAATTGCTATAATATATATATATATTGTTTACCTGCTTCAAATATATATACATATATAAAATATACTTATATTTGTGCGTGTTCACAATTAAATTTGGGCTGTGTGTTCAGATTTCAGAGATTTAAAGTTTGGGCTGCGTGTTCAACTTTCAATCAAATGTGGGCTGCGTGTTCACAATCGAATTTGGGCTGTGTGTTCAGATTTCAGAAATTTAAAGTTTGGGCTGCGTGTTCAACTTTCAATCAAATTTGGGCTATGTGTTCAGATTTCAGAAATTTAAAATTTAGGCTGCGTGTTCAACTTTCAATTAAATGTGGGATGCGTGTTCACTATCAAATTTGGGCTGTGTGTTCAGATTTCAGAAATTTAAAGTTTGGGCTGCGTGTTCAACTTTCAATTAAATGTGGGCTGCGTGTTCACCATCAAATTTGGGCTGTGTGTTCAGATTTCAGAAATTTAAAGTTTGGGTTGCGTGTTCAACTTTCAATCAAATGTGGGCTGTGTGTTCAGATTTTAGAAATTTAAATTTTGGGCTGCGTGTTCGACTTTCAATCAAATGTGGGCTGCGTGTTCACCATCAAATTTGGGCTGTGTGTTCAGATTTCAGAAATTTAAAGTTTGGGCCGCGTGTTCAACTTTCAATCAAATGTAGGCTACGTGTACAATCAAATTTGGGTTGTGTGTTCAGATTTCAGAAATTTAAAGTTTGGGCTGCGTGTTTAACTTTCAATTAAATGTGGGCTGCGTGTTCACAATCAAATTTGGGCTGTGTGTTCAGATTTCAGAAATTTAAAGTTTGGGCTGCGTGTTCAACTTTCAATTAAATGTGAGCTGCGTGTTCACTATCAAATTTGGGCTGTGTTTTCAGATTTCAGAGATTCAAGTGGTTGAGCTATGTGTTCAAGACAGAGTATCGTGTTATAGACTAAGCGTACAGAACAAGTTGTGTGCTAAAATGAGCAGAAGTATGGCATGCGAATGTGTTCAGAATGAGCAATAAGCATACATAGCATGAAATACAAGGAAAATGCAGAATTAAGGCAGGAAATGTGAAAAGGTGAAGTACGTACCTCTCGTGCCTGATGGGAGAGATGGGACTCCAGCTCTTGTAGTAACAGGTCCACAGGGGCTCGAGGGTCGAAGTCGGTGAAGTGGTAAAAAATTGCCCGAGAGAGGACATGAGTCGGAGGATCGTACCTCTCGGGGATGAAGAGGCGAACCCTCGGATGCAGAGACATGATGTCAAGCTCGCCTCCGGCGCCTAGAGAACCTCCACCGTGGGGAAATTGACCTGCCATTTCAAGAAATCTGCCAAAGGGAGCAAAAATGTGCAAAATGAGCCAGAATTAGAAAAAGTCAACAAAAGTCAACTCTCGGGAAAGGAAAAAGTCAACAAAGGTAAACTCCCGAGAAAATCTTCTAAATATTGAGACAAACTTACCTTAAGTGGTGAAAATGAGAAAAGAAGCTCCGAAATCAAATTTTAATCGGTTCAAAGTGAAGAAAATTGAAAGTTTTCGCGAAATAACTTGGCGTGGGGTATTGGAAAACGCGTATAAAGCGCAGATCTGAGAAAGAAAATGGTCTAGGAAGGAGGAGAAGGTAGTTTCAGAGCTGAAGTTATGAGCAAAAGGTGTTTGCCTTTGTATATTTAAAGAAATGAGAGCAAAAAGACCAAACTGCCCCGGATTTGAGCTAGGTGGTCGGCCGACCACCTTTTCTGGTAGGCCGACCACCTCTCTCCCTTAAACCTGGTCGGTGGCCTCCCCCTGGTACCAAACCTAGTCGATGGTGTTTCCAAAGTGGTCTCCAAGGTCTCTGCAAATTTTGGTGATGATTGGAGTCCCCGGGACCCGAGAAAGTACAAGGAAAGTGCACTTTTCGTCGCGAAATCCCTCTGCGGGAACTCCAACTCCAGCTTTCGATACGTGTTTCATCGTCACTCGTCAAGAACAAGAGGCACGATATTGTATGTACAGTTCATTTGAAGCTGGTGCGACCAGACAAATCGCGCAGGTATTGTATCTTCTCCGTGTGAGATGTGGCGAGAATTGAATAATTCTCCACATTCTTAAACTGCATGAAATGTAGTTGTTGCTTTGCATTCTTGCTTAAAACTGTTGCGTGTGCGCTTCATTACAGCTTGCTGCTTTGCATGATCATGCGTTATATCCGGCTTTGTGCATATCATTTTGCATTTTGCCCCTGCCTGCGGGCACATCTTTGTTATCTTGTATGTTTGTCTAAGTCTTTGACCTCGTCAAAAATGGGTCGTCTCTGGGCTTTGACATTCACTCCCGTCACGTGTAACTTCCGAGTTCTGTCAAAGAGGGGCAACTGTGAGACACCCCATTTTTGACCGACCTTAAGACTTAGACGTCACCAGTTGAGCGCTCGGTGATGTTGCATGTTGTGCTCGTTCTGAGGTTTTAAAGTCTCGGCTGCGAGTCTTGCCTCCGGACTTTGGAGCTCTTTTTGTGCCTTGTCTCGGTTTGCGAACCGGGTCCTGTTTTCTTCATTTTCTCTTCTCGAAGGGAGGGAGAGGTCTCGTAGACCATCTCTCAGTGGCCGTAGGCCACGTTTCGTGGTCGTAGGCCATTTTTCCCGTTTGGAGCCCGGTTTTCAATTTTCGGAGTCGTCGGCCGTGTGCCTCGGTTCGGGACCGCTTAGCTACCTCCGTTTACTTCGGTTTTTGGCACACATCTTATTTCCTCCCTTTAGAGGAACACTGTGGCCCTGGAGACCACCTTCGTGTTCATACGCCACTTCCGGTGCCTAACAGCCTGTTTTTGGGGCCCCGAACCGCGTGTTTTGGCCCCCGAACCTTCGTTTTGCATCCGTTTTGATCCATTTTTGGTAGAGACCCTATTTTCACTGTTATGGAGGTGGTAGGATGGTGGCCAGCCACCTCTTCCCCTAAAAAGCTAGTTTTCTCATTTTCTCTCTCCAAAAGCCGATTTTTCGGACAGAAAGCTGGTTTCTCTCACTTTTGAGCCACATTTTCTGGTTTTTCATACCACCATTGTGTTGTGCTCATCTGGGAGGCCACCAATATGGGTAGGCCGGCCAGAAATTTATCTTGACCCTTTTGAACCTTGCTTAAAAGCTAGTTTTTCTCTCTCCTAGGTCACATTTTCTGGTTTTTCTCTACAGGGCTGTGTTCTACTCATCTGGGAGGCCACCTTTCTGGGTAGGCTGACCAGCAATTTTTCTTGAACCTTTTGACCCCTGGTCGGCTGACCAGGGGGAGTGGCCGGCCGGCCACTTGAACTGGCCGGCTTGCTTCTTGCTTTTTGCCCTCTCTGAATGCTTTACAGCTGTGCCAGTTGGAGGGGCATTTGGTGCATCCTGCATACATGTGTATGGAGGATCTTTGAAGCTTCCAAGAGAAGCTTTGGCCTCTCTTCTCTATAAAAGAGGCCCTCCTCTTCATATGAGAGGGTTGAACATTTTTGCTTAAGGCTTATAACCTCCCTCCTCCATTGTCACTATTCCAAGCTCCAAAACCCTAATTTTCTTGGTCCATTTGCACTACAACCCTTAGCACCACACCTCCATCATCCATTCCCGCATCTTGGAAGTCATTTTCAGAGGTTGAAAGCTCACCAACTTGGTCCAAAAGCTGCTGGAGGTCGGCTCTTCAAGGGTAAGTGTCTATTTCCCTTAAACTTGCATTTTTTTGCTTCATTACTTCGCTTCACTTGAAAGTATTTTTGAGCTTTGTCATAAACTAGAAAGTGTCATATTTTGAGCTCCTCTTCAACTTTGTTTAAGGGCACTTTGCTGTTTGAGGTCATCTACTTCCCCTTACCCTCTATCTCTCTTTTAGGATTATTTTTGCATCATACTTTAGCCTTACTTGTGAATATTTTCGAGATTTGTTATGAACTAGAAAAAGTCTTGTTTTGAGCTCCTCTTCAAGTTTTGTTGAGGTCCTATTTCTGTTATGCATTAGAGCATTTGCATTGGACTTGTTTTGGCCTCTTAGCCACTAAAATTCAGGGGATTTTCAGTGGCTTTGATAGGTTTTGAGCTTTGAAATCATAGAGGGGTGACCCTCTCACCCCTCATTTTCTTTACTAGCATCATTGGCTTTCCAAAGGGGCTCTATTTTGCATGCATTGAAGTCACTTTTTGGGCTCAATTTTGTGGATTTTAAGGTCTGCCTTAGGTCTGTCCGGGGCCCTTTTGATCATATTTTATGTCTATAGTGTATGTGTAGAACAATTCCATTCAAGGCCTTTTGAGGGGGCCTTCATCGTATGCTTCCTTGACTGATTTCAGGGCCAATTTTGTGAGTTTTAGGGCTGTCATAACTCATTTTCAGAGTTGGTTTGGTCATGCTAAATGTCTATCTTGTATGTGCTTAACAACCCCTTGAAAGGCCCTCCAAAGAAGCCCCTCATTCTTGCATGAATTGGCTGCATTTCAGTGATTATTTGGGTATATTTTGGTATGTTTTATTCACTGTTTTTGGCTGGTTTGATGAATTCTCATTCGCTTCATATACATGCCATGTAAACCATGCTTGCTAGCCAATGTTGCATGCTATTTTAGTCCATCATGTTAGCATCTTTTGGCCATGCTCTAAACTAAAAATGTGCATGTTTTGGGATTGCCTTGGCTCTGTCTTTTGACTTCATGATCAAATAATACTTGACTTGTATACTTGTGGTTCAATGCATTGGACTAGTTTTGAGTTTCGGGGCTTACTCCATGCATCCGGTGCCATATTTCCATGTTTCGGGACCATTTAGCATCATGCTTCAGTGCTGAAATTTGCATGTTTGAATGCCATGCTTCATCCTTGCCATGCTTTGGTAGAGTGGTATTTTATGCCTTAGGTTCGGTCCTCGGTTTGCATGTGTGTGTGCACGCATTTCGGTTGTCTCATTTTCATCCAACGGCTATTGATGTGAGTGTGGCTGAGGTCCACTCATGTTGGTGTAAGTCCATTATGCATTGTGTATGCCTTTTCAATTCATAGCATTGCGTACGCTAGGT
Organism: Camellia sinensis; assembly: GCF_004153795.1. Lineage (NCBI taxonomy): Eukaryota > Viridiplantae > Streptophyta > Magnoliopsida > Ericales > Theaceae > Camellia > Camellia sinensis. The sequence goes on from NW_021025487.1 coordinate 240,696, forward strand.
TGCGTGTTAGTGCATTGTGTATGTCATGTTACATCGAGCATTGTGTATGCCATTTCATAGCATTGCGTATGCTAGGTTGTATGTTAGTCGCATTGTGTATGCCATCTCATTTACATTGTGTTTGGGATACGAGTTAGCCCAAACACGGGAAACGAGGGACGTTTCGTACTCCGAGTGGCGGAACGTGTCTCAATTCCCTATCGCCGACACTCCGGATTACCCATGATGGAGTTTAGGTCTTGTTGTGTTTTCATGTGCATTCATTTCATATTGAGTCGTGCAATTTGACTCCTCGGCCATCATGCATCGATATGCGTGATTGGTGGCAAGAGGATCGAGGACTACACTCCCTGAAGAGTAGTCATGCATACATATGTGAAATACTTTGCCATGCCTCTTTGTTGCTCTCTGTTGCAGTAAATCAGAAATCAGCGGCCTTCTGGAGCGTTGCGCAATCTTCCCAAAACAATTGCAAACAGAGGCAAACCGGGGCATCGCAAGGAATTTCCCGACAAAGGCAACTCGAGCATGCATCTTTCATCATTTGGAACAGAGCTGAGGCGGTCCATAGATTTACGTGCCAATTTACCTGCTTTCCTAGACTAGTTTGTTAATTAATTAGGATTCTGTATTTATTCAGACTGTACTATTTATTCGGATTGCATTATTCTTTCGGACCCTCCGAGCAAGGGCAATGTTGTAATAAGTGTGCGTGCGTGTGATGTATGTCTTCCAACCCCACGTCTTTCTCCCTTTTATTTACTAGCTTATGATGGTTAGATTAGGGCATGTTTCAATTAGCATACTTATGCTTGCATGTTTGCATCATTCATCTGTTTTGCATGCACCGGGCTCGGCGCATCATACTAACTACATTTGTAGTGCAATTCTGAGTTGAATACATGTTATCCGTCGCATTTCATATGCTATGTTTAGAATAGCCGAGCCTATTGTAGTTGCATTTTGCATGTGTTGCATTAGGCATTTCTGTATAGTTAGGATCACGCATGGATTTCTAACATAGCTTTTGTTTTGGCTCGGAGTACTTGGTAAGTTTTTATGCTTTAGCATCCTTGCATGTGTGTGAGTGACTGCCATGATTGCATACTTACCATGAGGCTATGTACTTATGTGATATAACTGCCTGAATGCCTATGGGTGAAGGTTAGGTTATTTGAATTGGAACAATTCATTAAATGCGAGTTTTAAGCCCACTTGAGAGTGGCAAGACCATGTTTTCTAAGCCCACCTGAGGGTGGAAAAATTTGCATTTCAAGCCTGCTTGCGAGTAGCACCATCAAACCATTTTCAAATAAACAAACATGAAATGTTTTCGTTCCAATTCAGGCGATCCATGTCTATACTTGTATGCTGTGCGCATCATAGTAATTCTAGGCTAATAACCGGAATAAGAGCGCATAATGTTTTCAAAACTAGATATCATGGTTAGTAGAGGTCGATCTTTGATCGGGCGAGCGGGGGTGCTCACGAAGTGACCTTCCCCAATCGTACCCAAGTTCCCGAGCCGAGGCAACTTTGGTGATGACGGACACGTGGCCTTAGGCAACGAGTCAGGGTTTCCTAAATTCCCCCAAAATAAATATTTAGGTAGCGACTCTGTATCTGGCAAAGCAGTTCATGTTTGGCACTTCTTTCAAAAAATCTGTTTTCAAAAATGATTTGCCGGATTTGGACTCTTTGATGATTTCATCGGTCTTGTATTGCACTCTGCGAGATTAGATACAGGACCGTGACATTGAGTCCTGAACTGTAGTGAGCCCAATGAACAAAACGGGGGGGATTTCCCTCCCGGGACATTCGGGGACGTTTACACCAACACCCCTCCTAAGACCAGGATAAGGATCCAGGCTGCAGGATGTTTGGTCAGAACAACCAAACACTTTACTCTAGGTTGGCTGGAAAAACCGATCTAGAGGTTGGCTGAAAAAACCAACACCCCTCTTAAGCCCAGGATAAGGATCCAGGCTGCAGGATGTTTAGTCGAAATAACCAAACATTTTATTCTAACTTGGCAGGAATAACCAATTTAGAGGTTGGCTGGATTAAACCAACTCTTAGTACTCTTTAGCCGAAGTAATGACATCGGCTAAAGAGTGGTTGGCTGGATTAAACCAACTCTTGTACTCTTTAGCCAAAGTAAAGGACATAGGCTAAAGAGTGGTTGGCTGGACTAAACCAACTCCTAGTACTCTTTAGCCGAAGTAAGGACATCGGCTAAAGAGTGGTTGGCTGGACTAAACGAACTCCTAGTACTCTTTAGCCGAAGTAAGGACATCGGCTAAAGAGTGGTTGGCTGGATTAAACTAACTCCTAGTACTCTTTAGCCAAAGTAAGGACATCGACTAAAGAGTGGTTGGCTAGATTAAACCAACTCCTAGTACTCTTTAGCCGAAGTAAGAACATCGGCTAAAGAGTGGTTGGCTAGACTAAACCAACACCTAGTACTCTTTAGCCGAAGTAAGGACATCGGATAAAGAGTAGTTGGCTGGATTAAACCAACTCTTAGTACTCTTTAGCCAAAGTAAGGACATCAGCAAAAGAGTGGTTGGCTGGACTAAACCAACTCTTAGTACTCTTTAGCCGAAGTAACGACATCGGCTAAAGAGTGGTTGGCTGGAAAAAACCAACTTAGAGGTTGGCTGGGTTAAACTCTTATTACTCTTCAGCTGAAGTAAAAGTATAGGCTGAAGAGTGGTTGACTGGATTAAACCAACTCTTGGTACTCTTCAGCCGAAGTAAGTATATCGGCTAAAGAGTGATTGGCTAGTAAGCTCAGTCAGATTGCTCAGCTAAGACCGAAATAAAGTATCTCGGTCGAAAAATATTGTGTTTCGTTCAAGTTGCAGTTAGAAAGCAAGCACAAACAGGAAAGTAAACCGAGATAACAGTTGGAGCAAAACAATTCATTAAAAAACTCATTACAAGTGCAAGCATACAGATCAAACCGGAATAAGTGTTGAATACAAAAGATGATTTTCATTGATCAAATTGAAAGCAAATACAAAGGAGGGGCCTCAGCCCGGTTACAAGACCAAAAGGGAAGAAGAAAATACTGAAAATAAGCAACAAGAAAAGAAAGTACAGAATCAATTGAACAGATCATCAAGATCAGCATCAATGTCAACATGAAGACCGGTTTCAGATGGTAGATCGGTCTCGGTTGGGAGCTCGGTGTCTATTGGAAGCACGGATTCAGTCGTCAGGTCTTCAACCGTTGGCTCCAATCGAGCTGATTGATCATTGGCTTGATCATTGACGACCGGGGTATTATTCGTCTCGATGTCTTCATCATCATCTGAACCTTGTAGAAACTGTTGTTGAACGGATGCAGCGTACTCCGCCAGTGAGCTCGGTATGAAGTACTGAGGAGGATTGTAGACCTCGGTCTCAGGTTCACAACCAAGCTGCACCACGGCTGCCCTCCAACCGCATTTGAAGAACAAATCCTTAGCTGCCTCACATTTTTGCATGTAAAGGGTCTCCCCCTCCTTGAAACCTGCAGCATTTTCATCATTCACCTTCTTAGTTAGCTCGGTAATCTCTGCATTTTTCTTTCCTTCGAGCTTGACTAGCTCGCGAAGGTACTTATCCTTCATCACGGTCAGTGCCTTCTGTTTGTCAGCATTAGTTAAGGTAACTAGTCCGGTCAGACGAGCTACCTCGGCCTCTAGCTCGGCTGTCCTCTGTTAGGAGTCTTTTAGCTTGGTGGTTTTTGCTTCAACTTCGACCATGGCTTGCCTTGCTGTTTTACGAAGCTCCAACACACGCTTGTGTGCAATTTGACTCTTTTGCATGGCCTGAAAAAGAATACAAAGAAACTAATGACAAAACCGAACAGAAAACTGAAAAAATTAGAAAGACAAAAGGAGCTACTGACCAGGATCATTGATTTTGTTGCCGACCGGATGGCCTTGAGCTCGGTCAACTGCTTGTGATGCTCCATGTCAGGGGGCAGACATACGCTCTTAGCCAGGTTGAAGGCCAGCATATGGTCTTTGTCAGCTACCACAGAGTCAGTATCACAAATAGCACGATTTTTGAAAGTCATTCTTGGAGACCATTTGGAAGAGCTAGCTCGGTCGGCACACTCCGGTTGCGGACTTGGTGGAAGACTGACTTCATCTTCATCAGCAAGGCGTTGCTCGGTTTGGGTAGTCTGGGCGCGCTTGCTTGGGCGTGATGAAGAGGGTTGTTGAGATGGGAGGACCACCACGGTTTCCTGAATTTGGTTTGGTGGTGGTACCTCGGCTCGATTTGTTTTGGTAAGAAGGGCCCTTACTCTGTTCCTTTTGGCCATCTCTTGTTCGGCAGTCAAACGGACAAGATTGATCTGGGGCAAAGTGGGGTCCGGTTCAGGGGCGCCCTCTAGCAAAAAGTCTGTTACTCTGGCTTTGCGTCGGCTGCTATATCGGTATGTCGGCTCAAAATCCAGAAGCTTGGCCCAACTTCTTTCAGGGTATCGTAGTGCGGCGCGAAGTGTGTCTAGGTTGGGGTAACTGTATAATGATTTGAGGTGGGCTGAATCTGCATAAATAAGACAACTATTAGTTCGGTTCAGAAATAGAAAATCGAAATAAAAGAGAAGCAGTCAAAGAAACCGAAGTAATTATACCGGGGGTTCCTTTCTTCCAATTTGTACTACGGCCAGGGATTTGGGCTTGGTGATCTTTAAAATTCCCAGATACCCAGAAGAAGTCATCGTCGTTCAAGTCTTTATCCGGTGTGTTCTTTATTATTTTCTCTCGGCGGCGATGTATTCTAAGATAATAAACTCAGCCATCTTCTTTCGAACCTATAGAGTATTGATGGAAGATCTTGGCTAGACCGAGGCTAATGCCAGCACGGCGGTTTAGTTCGGCTATACCATTTATTATACGGTATGAGTTTGTAGAAAGCTGGGTTGGGCAAATTCTAGTTTGCCTAAGGAATTCACAAAGCAAGGGTTGAACAGGAAATCTTAGTCAGGTTTCTACTATGGACAAAAAGGGTGAAGGGTACAAAACCTTGGTTCCCCCATGGAGTAATATCTTGCTTGGCTAAGGTGAGGTGGACATTGTCAGGGATGTTGTACTCCCTTCGGAATTCGGCCAAACCACCAGGTGTCTCTACTAGGAATCTATACTTCCCCATTTATGTCTTAAGTTATAAATAAATTAAAGCCGAGTGTTCGATCGGTCGAAGATTTGTGCTGAGTAGCTCGGTTGAGCGCTCAAAGGAGTGCCTGGGCAACCTAAGTCTGCAAAAGTGAAAAAAAAAAGAACAAAGGTGTTAAGGACAGACCGTTGGACCATGCTAAAGAGAAATAAAGGCAAGATACATCAAGTCCTAGCCCGGCTATGTGAAATGCTACGTGTCTTAGCTCGGTTTGTGCAAAGTGCTTTGTTATCCCGATTTAGGCAAGGTACTCATTAGTTCGGTATGTTCAAAGGAATTTGCTATCTCGATTTGCGCAAGGGATTTATTATCTCAGTGTGCGCAAGAATTTGTTAGCCCGGTTGAGCTTCTAGGGGCAGCTTTCTTAGTTCGGTCTAAAAATTAAGAATGCTGGTTTAGCCCCGAGACATAGCTCGGTCGAAATTAAGGTTTCCTAGTACACTATTGTACAGCCCTAGTCCGGTTCATTAGCTCGGTTAAGGAGAGTATTGTACTTTGGCTTATTGAGACTAATGGGGTAGCATGAAGTATTAGTTTGGTTGGATAGTCTGCCTAATTCAGCATTAACTACAAATAACTTTCTAGTTCGGTTGCATCATGATTTTGGATCAAAAACCAGTGTTCTACAGGATATTACATGTATTCGAGTGTTCTATTGCTAAGTTTTTCCAGAAATATACAAATCAAGTAGAAAGAAAATGTCTTGCAAAAACACAAACCTAAAGCTGTGGATTAAACAAATGCGAAAAACAAGGAAAGCAAGGCAGGTTTGAGTAGCTTACCAGGACAAGAGAAGATGAGAGAAACGGCAGCAAAACCACGAAGCTTCTTCGAATACAGATCAAAGAACTCAACAAGCTCAGATGCTCAGGAACGAGAGGGAGAGAAGATGAAGTGAATAGTGCAATGCTTGATCCAAATGAAGAGTTTTTGTTTTGATACAAAGGGACAAAGGCGGGAACTGTTCAAATTACGCGAGGTACGAGGGCGGCGTGACAGCTGCCTTTAGCCAATCAGAGCGTGCCACGTGTCATTGAAATGAGAATCGATTCAGTTGCTGTGATTGAAGGGACGTTTTGACCGGACAAGCTGAGCCCGTTATGGAATTTAGTTCGGCTGAAGAGCTTACGAGTTTTAGCTCGGCTGGAAAGACTAAAAGGGTTTAGTTTGGCTGAAAAGGTTGAAACTTTTTTTAGCTCGGCTGGGGACAGGTAATCCCTATCATGTTGCGCAGATGGAATTATGGGGTAATTGAGAGGGTAATTTATATGAAAATTGGGCCGAGCTAGTTAATGGGCCGTTATGGGCCACAGTGCGAAGGGCTGAGTAAAAAGGCCATAAAGTTACTCTGTCCCAAGAGAGGTGTAAAGTTACTCCGGTCCCAAGGAGGTTAGCTCGGTCACCATACTAAAACTTATACCGATTATGGCGCAGTATGGTTAGCTCGATCTAAACCTTGCTAAAAGTTAACTCGGTTTAGACTTACCACGGTTTGTACGGGAGGAACTGAGGTAAGGGCAGTAAAAGGACGAACCGAACTAAGGATAGTTCGGTCTGTTCTACGGCTAAGCATAGCCATGCGTACCTCGGCCACATTGGAGTCCGACCATGGTAAAACCATCTCACTTGGTTTAAACAGTGAGGGGGTGTTGAAGGATATGCATTATCTTTCAAGAGTATGAATCTTAGGAGGACTCTACATAGAGGAGTAAGAGTCCTACTTGGATTGTGCCACACGGAACCTATAAAAGCTCACAAACATCACCTATGGAGAGGTAACACAACTTTGATTCCTGGATATACAGAGCTTTTGTCTTCTTGTCTATTTTACTAACTTAAGCATCGGAGGGATTTTCGGCACACACCCGCCGGCTAGCTCACGTTTGTATTTTCAGGGAGTAAAGTGACAACGTTTGGAGGAGCGCAGACTTGATCAACAGAATTATACGAGAAGGTTTATTTCTTTCCCGTACAGTATCTCTTGATTTGCCTAAAATCTTTATGCTTTAATTGCTATAAGTAGGCATAAATTAATAATAACATGAGATACTTAATACCATACCAGCTATTTGAGAGTTGTAAATTAAATATTAAAATTGAAATGATGACTGAAGACAATATGAAAAAACATAATACACAATTACCATGAATGAGATTGATTCGATGATAAAATAATGTACACTGAAATGCTATATCATTTGTTCAAGAAATCTTAGAGCTTCTCTAATGACTTGTTATTAGACATGCTATTACTATAAAATAGTATGTAGTTCAACTTTTGCTCTCCAGTGGTCTGCTATTTGGCTTGCTATTTTTTAGTAAAGCTATACCTTGTGTCAAATTTTTTGATAACTCGGTGTATACCTTGTATCAAATTTGACAGAAGGATTACCTATAGGCGAATCTACAAACTCATCAAGAATGTCTTAAAAACTTTGTTTGGTTTAATTTTTGAAAATTCTTTTTAACTTTTTTTGTTTTTGATTTTTGCATTTTTTAATTTTTAGTGAACTTTTTGTTTCTTCCAACTTTTGCTCTCCAGTGGTCTGCTATTTGGCTTGCTATTTTTTAGTACAGCTATACTTTGTGTCAAATTTTTTGATAACTCGGTGTATACCTTGTATCAAATTTGACAGAAGGATTACCTATAGGCGAATCTACAAACTCATCAAGAATGTCTTAAAAACTTTGCTTGGTTTAATTTTTGAAAATTCTTTTTAACTTTTTTGTTTTTGATTTTTGCATTTTTTAATTTTTAGTGAACTCTTTGTTTCTTCATATTCAGTTTTTTAAATTTGTAGATACACTGAACAAATAAAATATTTATGAAAAAACTTTAAAAAAAAAAAAAACATTTGAGACTTTAAATGATCAAAAACAATTTTCGAATTTGAAAACTGATTCGAACAAAGTGGTTAAATAATGATGGTTGGTAATTGAAAACATAGCAAGTGGTATGACGGAGAGAAAATTGATCATGCTAAAAAATGCAGAGGAACTATCCATGGAGAGAAATTTAATTGTGCTATAATATAACATTTTGACACTGTTCATTGCTAAAATGTAACAATAACTATCCATATAGCTAGACAACCATTGGCGATGCTCTTTGCATTATAATTTTATGGATTATACATTGTTTTTTGCTTTGTGCTCACAAGATATTTGTTTGTTCCATCATTATATATGTGATTCAAAAAAATACAATGACGATTCATATCTTAATTTGACTACTATGCTTGTTAACCTATTATTTTAAGATTTTATCTATGCTTCATAGCTTATATGTTTAATTCAAGCCCCAACAATTCAACAGAAACATTGCTAATATTGGAAAATAGACCACTGAATTGCCAAGATCCTTTGTACAGCTTTTAGACCATTGACATTTGTTAGGTTTTATTTCTTGGCAATCCCGTTTGACAAAACTCCTTTGAGTTGTATTTTTATTCGCATTTTTATTTCAGTGAGGCTATTTTATTCGCATTTTTATTTCAGTGAGGCTATGAGTTGTTAGATGCGAATCCAACCCGAATCAAGCATTTCAGAGAAGTTTGTGATGATAAAGCTTTCAAGATTGCCATTCGATCATGTTTTATTTTTCCAGATTTTCCAGTTTTGGCCTGTCCGCTCGAGCGGGACATCGGGCGCTCGAGCGTGGATTGGAAGCTCTCAGCATCTCTGCAGTCGCCTGTAAAAATACTCAATTCAACAGAAACATTGCTAATATTGGAAAATAGACCGCTGAATTGCCAAGATCCTTTGTACAGCTTTTAGACCATTGACATTCTAATATTTTTTGATCAGCAAAGAAAATCTTTATTGATGAAATCATACAAATATGAGAACTTCTAACTCTTCTCTGCAATATTTATGACTTTTGCCTTACTATATATTTCTTACTTCTAAGGCTGTATATATATTCAGGGCCGACTCCAACTGAGAGGTGATGGGGTCCAATGACCCCATCCAGCTATGAAAAAACCTTTAAAAAATAAATATTTATAATGTTAATATTTTATTTAATATAATTTAATTGTATTAAAAAATTAAAGGACCCCATCAAATTACGGACTACAACCATTAGAGACTTATTGTTTAGAAGTTTAAATTACTCTGTTTGGTTAACAACTTTTAAAAATATTTTCCAAGTTTTTTATTCTGTGTTTAGTGAACTTTTTAAATATTTTAAACAAATTATTTTACTTTTTTGTTCCACTTGATCTGGATACATTTAAAAAATAAAATATTTGTTACAAATATTTTAAAAATTCACTAAATACAAAATATATAAATTTTATTAGATTCTTTTTATTTATGAATATTTTACTTTCTAGGTACAAGGTGCATGTAAAAAAAATACTAAAATATAAAAACAAAATTCCTAAAGACAACAAAACAGAAAAATTTTAAAAACTCAAATTGGTTTTGAAAAATCAAAACCAAACGGAGCGAATGTTGATATTTTTTTATACTAAATCTGCATTGTAGTGGTAGCAATTATAGTTGATATGGATTGCTATGGAAACTATGAAAGCACTTGCAAGAGTACCATAGCTTAAAACATACCACACTTCCATTAAACAAACCACAAAAAAAGGAAAAAATTCCTCATATTACTAGCATCTTTGTAACATCAACCAGGACAATATTCAAAACCCAAGTAGCATAACTTTGGTTGTTTCCCCACACATATCCGTTTATGAAAAAACCTTTATTTTATTACACATTGTTTCTATATACATGTTTTTGGAACTCAAATGTCAAAAACCTTCGGTTAAAAAAAAAAAAAAATGTAAAAAACCTAATGTTGTGTAATCCTCAATAATCAGGGTAATAATTTTTTTGTTGCTACATATCTCATTGTTTTACTTATTTATTTTAAATGTGTAATTTAGTTTAATTTGAGTTTGAATTGTAATTCTATGAATTTGCTTTTAGATATTGGGGAATGGTTCTTTTGTACAAATTATGGTGTTGTGCCTTTTATACCGCTAACATCGGATTACAACTTCGCAGATATGTTTGCTCAAGGCTTAAATATTGATTTGCCGTCAATCATTGTAGGTGTCAATTTATTTTATTCTAACATTTTAAAAAAGAGTTATTCATATTGTTTTTTAGATGTCTATGCTAACTTATTTATTATTTTTGTATTTATTATTAATTTAATTTATTGTCTCTAGCCTGGTGGGAAATTTGATTTGGCATTTTCTGAAGGAGTGTATGTTCCTAATAGCATAAACTTGTACAAAGGGACATTGGAGGGTAATATTCCAACAGTTTATCATCTTCATCCAGACAATAAGGATGTCAATTATTGGTATCAATTTGGAATGGCGCACACTAACCCCTATTTGCTTAGAATGTTGGGGAAGTCAACCTGCGTAGTAGATGGAAAACTAATATTATTTACTGAAGTAGTAGATCAAACACTAGAGGATTGGACACAACACAATTCTCTCGTTGATCATTTCAATCGTTTAACTCCTTCTTTTAAGGGCATTCTATCGTGAGTGCATCTCTCTCCTCCGCTTATTTCTGTAATTAATTTTGCAAAATGTTCATTAATTTGCCTTTTTATTTTCTATCTTAGAAAAATTAATTTACTTTTTGTTTTCTATTATAGGGATATATTGAATGGGATGATATATTTTCATGAAACACTAAAACGTGCACATGGTGACCTAGGTAGAACAACCATTTATGTCATTGGTGGGAAAGCGAAATTGGCTAAAGTAGTCGATTTGACATCCAAATCATCTTTTGCTCATGATATCAATAGTTTTTGCAACATGGTAGAGTCCTTCTTCAAGGAGAATAACCTTTTGCTTCCATTTGAGTTGAAGCATCTTATTTCAAACTTGAACAAACCGAATAAGTAAGTTTTATGTTTATTTCATATTACCTATTCTTATTACTCTTGTTTCCTTTTAATATGTGAGACTTTTTCTTTGCTTTTCTGGTATACAGGTTGCTCAACTCTATAAATCATCCTGTTTTATTGAGTCCACATGAAAGAGACAACTATAGGCATTGGGTATGGGCGGCACTATCTGTTTTGAAAGATAGAAATGCATTGAATAAAGAGATGTATAGAATATTCAATGCAGTGACAAAGGGAGTCAAAAGATCAAGATTTGATTGGATTGCAAAAGTCACAGCAGAACCTTATTTGCCATTGTTGTACTATGAGTCTCCATCCAGCCAGTCATAGGGACATTGCCAGTCTGTTCAGGGTCACTTGTTGTTGCCTTTTGCACATGACCAGATGCCACAGCCTACATCGACTCAGAACAGCCTCTACAAAGCCAGATGGGCCAAGTGCAACCTCTATTTACCCATATGCAGCTTGGTTCACAGGGCTTGATAATCCCACCTCAATCGTCCCAGCCAAAACTTGCAGAGGAGCCGTCACTGCCTTCGGTAGCCCAACCAAAAATTAAATACAATGAATCCCCAATGCATTTTCTACGGTTCAGTAGAAACGTGGGGGAGCACATACGAATTGATGTATGAGTGTTAATTCTTTATTAATTTTATTTGGGTACAATCAAATTTTATTCTAATTTTTGGTGTTTTTGGTAATTTAGAAGAAAGAAATAGACAACTATTTGAACTCGATTGTGCTAGAATTTATGGGGGTATTGCATGATGCACTTGGTTTACATTCGATATGTATAAGAACACTTCGAGCTTGAGGTATGTGTTCTTTCTTCATTTTTAAATTGAACATAGGCCTTGCCCCTTTTTTACTCCATTTAACATTGGTAGCCCGAGTTTAATTGTCACCAACAGTAGGCATGTTTCTTTTTCACGTTTAATATAGAAAGGGAAAAAAAGAAAATAATGCTTTTTTTAAATTAAAAAAAAAAGGATAAAGACTGGTAGCTCGAAAATCGTGGCTCGAAATCGGCTCGAATTGCAAAACGACGTCGTTTTGCAATTCGATTTTTTTTTCTTTTTCTTTTTCTTTTTCTTTCTTCCTTTTCTTCTTCTTCTTCTTCTTCGTTGAAACCAGAAGAAAAACAGAGGGGAAGAGGAGAGAGGGAGCCTCCGCCGCCTCCGCCCGCCGTCCTCGTCGCGAGGAGCTCGTCGCCTCCGCCGCCTTCGCCCGTCGCAGCCCCGACTCCTCCTCCGGCCATTTTTATGGCCCCCTCCCCTCCTTCCTCCTTCCTCCTTCCTCCTCCTCCTCCTCCTCCTCCCTCCTCCTTCTGAAAAAAAAATCGAGCCACTCTCGAGCCACAAGATTCGAGCTACGAATCACTGCCGCAAAAAAAATTGTTATAATTTTATGTTTAGTTACAATTGCGTGTGATATATTTACATCTGGAACATTGCTGCATCCATGCTTTATTTGTTGTCTTTGTAATTATTGATCTCGTACAAAATTTATTGAGAATAGGACTTTTTGGATTCTAGTTGATCATCACAAGCTTTGAATCATGTGTTGTTTAGAACCAAACTTCATATCAAGCATTGCTTCATAGTTTGTTGTCAATGTCGTGTTGAAAGCTGTCATTAGTAATTAAACATAGGCACCAGCAGCTGTAAGCTGGAGTAATACTCATGCCATCGCTGCCTAGTGTTAGTTGAATGTTTGATGGCACAAGTCAAAAAAAGCAATGGCAAGTGAACTTCGTTATGTATTAGGACCCTTTTCATCAAGTTAGTTGCATACAGCCGAGTTTGAGAGCAAGTTTATAACAGTACCTGGTTGTCTTTCTGTAGGAATGTAGGAATTAAGTCAGTTTTCTGACGAGTTAATTGTTGAGTTTAGAGCAATATGTTATTAATCAGTATGCTGTTTCATAGAATTTATTCCTTTCATTACAAAGAAACTCCCAAGCGATTAGGAATTGCAAGATTTCGTGAGGAAAGTTTCGATCCCATTTTGCAAATTGGGGCTAATCCCGATTTGCAAACTCTTTTACAGGATCACGCCGATCGAATGCTTCAAATTGCCACTTCAAACTGCCAGAACTGTGGAGATTGGTTTTTGTGGTAGGGAAGATTTCTTAAAGGATTTCATTGACATTGAATTGAATAGCAAGGCCAAACTCTGCAAGTTTCTTAAACACAAGTGATGAAGTTGCTCTCTTGGGTATGTTAGAGGCTTAGTTTTGGAAAATTGAAGGATCAGGAAGCTCTTGTCCTCTAGTTGCATTGACTTTCTGTTTATTTGAGTCTGAGTTCTCTGTTTTGGAGTGATCAATCCGGGGCAAGGCAATTTCCATTGGAATTGGTTGGATCAGAAGGTTTTTCTGGTGATTTTTTTTTTTTTTGGGATGTTGAATAAATTTGTGTAGGGTTTGTTTTGAAGGTTTGGCCGCTGCTGAGGTTGATGGGTTGAGGCTGCTGCTTGATTGTTAGGTTGTTTTCTCGAGCATGGGTGTTGTTATGGTGGTTTTTTTGGGTTTTGTCTACTTTAGGTGCGTTTGGGTTGAATTTCTAGGGCTGTTTTGTAATGCTTTTGCTTTCAGTTTATATTTATAAAATTTTAAAAAATTATCATAAAAACGTATTTGATAAATTTTTTTTTATAATTTATAAGGGTTTGTTTGGTAATTATTTTATTTTTAGTTTATATATAAATTTTTTTAAAAAATTATCCTTTTGTTTATAAATGATTATCACAGTTTGCAAATTTGAGAAAAAAAAGTTAAAGTTTAATTTTTAAACAGAAATTTAAAAATTTGATTAACAAATTTATTTTTAAATTAATTTTTTTTCAATTATTTTTTTAATTAATTTTGTTTTCAATTATTTTTTTAACTAATTTTTTTTTTCAATTATAATGTGTATGATACTATTGCCATAAATAATAAAAAAATAAATATAAATATTTTAAGCTTAAACAAATATATTTTTTTGTTTATGTTTTTAAAATTTTTTAAATATTTTATCTGAACTAAACGCATTTATCATTTATATTTTTTTAAAAATAAATAAAAATCAATTTATAAAGGGGTTTTTATTGATAAGTCCAATTTAGAAGTGTTTTAATCCAAGAAGTCCATGAAAGAATTTTTTAACCCATTTAGTCCCATATATGTATAGTTTTATTCCATAAAGTCAATTTTCTTGATTTACATTATTTTCTTGGACACTTATGCCCTTATATTTAATTTTGATACCCTTATAAATATTTTTTCAACGATTAGCAATTTAATGATATGAAAATTCATATTTGTAGGAATGTAAATTGACCCGTGGGCGGCTCGAAACCCGCCCGCGAGCCAGGGCGGGCCCGGCCCGTTGACAATGTGAATATTCACATTGACATGTTAAAATTCACATTAATAGGAGTGTAAAATTGGCCCCCGTCCCGTGGCGATGCGAAACCCACCCGCGGCCCATGAGCGGCCCGGGGCGGGCCTGGTTCGGCCCGTTGACAATGTGAATATTCACATTGACATGTTAAAATTCACATTAATAGGAGTGTAAAATTGGCGCGGCCGCATGGGCGGCCAAAGCTCGCCCACAGCCGGGGCCGGGCCCTAGGCCGCCCGACAACCGTTTGAAACAATGTGAATATTCATCCACATTGACATGTTAACAGTTCCACATTGACTAGGAGTGTAAAATTAGCCCGCGCCTCGTACTGCCCAAAACTCGCCCACGCCCGTGGTGGGCCCGGCCCGGCCTGTTGACAATGTGAATGTTCACATTGACATGCTAACATTTACATTGATGAGAGTATATAAACTAGACAAGCGGCATCCCGCTCAGGCGGGCTTCGACTCGGCCGGCCCGGCCCGTTGACAATGTGAATATTCACATTGGACAATGTTAACATTCACATTAATAGAGTGTAAAATTGGCCCCGTCCCGTGGCGGCGCGAAACCGCCCGCTCGCCCATGATCCGCCCGAGGCGGGCCCGGTCTGGCCGTTGACAATGTGAATATTACATTAACTTGTTAACATTCACATTGAATAAGAGTATAAAATTGGCTGCGCGGGCCCATGGACGGCGCAAAAGAACCGCCCGTTGCCGCGGGGGCGGGCCGGCCCCGGCCCGTGCAATGTGAATATTTCAGCATTGACCATGTAACAATTCACATTGATATGAGTTTGTAAAAATTAGCCGCAGGCCCGTGGTCCGGCTCCGAAACCCGACCGCAGCCCGAGCCGGCTTGGCGCGCGACGCATGGACAAGTGTGAAATATTCACATTGAAGCATGTTAACATGCCACATCTTGATAGAGTGTAAATTAGCCCGGCCCCGGGTTGCCGAAACACCGCCACAGGCCCTGGCCGCCCCGGGCTGGCCCGGCCTCAGCCTGTTGACAATTGTGAATTATTCACATTGACATGTAACATTCACTTGATAAGCAGTGTCAAATTGGGCCCCGTGACCCGTGGGCCAGCCCGTAGCCCGACTCGGCCAGGGCGGGCCCGACCCGTTGGTAATAATGAATATTCACAATTGACATGTTAACATTCACAATTGATATGAGTGTAAAAATTGGGCCGCAGTTCGTGGGCGGCCGAAGCCGCATCGCAGCCCGAGGCAGGCTTGGCCCGACCCGTGACAAATGTGAATATTCACATTGACATGTTAACATTAACATTGGGATAGGAGTGTAAAATTTGTCCGCTGCCCGAAACCGCGCCGCGGTCCCGGGGTAGGCCGGACCAACCCGGCCACCCCGGGCCGCCCATGGGATGCGAGTCATTTTTACACTTCTTAATTCAATGTGAATGTTAAAATGGCAATGTGAATATTCACATTGTCAACAGGCCGGGCCGGGCCCCGCCTCAGGCCTACCCTCCCAACGGCTTTTAAATGGGCTGTGTTTCGGGCAAGCCATGGCGGGACACGGGCTAATGTTACATTCTTATCAATGTGAATGTTAACATGTCAATGTGAATATTCACATTGTCAACGGGCCGGACCGGGCCCGCTCCAGGCTGCCCATGGGCCGCGGGCGGGTTTCGCGCCGCCACGGGACGGGGGTCAATTTTACACTCCTATTAATGTAAATGTTAACATGTCAATGTGAATATTCACATTGTCAACGGGCCGGGCCGGGCTGAGTCGGGCCTGCCCTAGGCTGCTGTCTAGTTTTATACTCTTATCAATGTGAATGTTAACATGTCAATGTGAACATTCAGATTGTCAACAGGCCGGGCCGGGCCCGCCCACGGGCCGGGCCCACCCACGGACCGTGGGCGGGTTTCGGGCAACTACAAGGCGCGGGTTAATTTTACACTCCTATCAATGTGAATGTTAACATGTCAATGTGAATATTCACATTGTCAACGGGCAGGGCCGGACCCGCCCCGTGTTGCGAGCGGGCTTTTGGCCGCGCATGGGCCGCGGCCCAATTTTATACTCCTATCAATGTGAATGTTAACTTGTCAATGTGAATATTCATATTATCAACGGGCCGGGTCTGGCCTATTTTTTTGGCTTTTGGGCCGGCCCGGCCCGACTCGAATTTTTCCTGGCACCCACGAGGATCGACATGAGCCGGGCCCCTACACATTGACGATATAAACATTTATATTGACGGTGTGAACATTCACATTAAGGGTATTTTGGTAATTATGTCACCCATAGGACTTATTGAAATATAAGAAAATAATGTGAACTAAATGGAATATAAGTAGATGAAAAGGGTATTTTGGTCTTCTTATCTCAAATTGGACCTAATGGAATAGTCAAAAAGAATATGGGTTGAATGAAATAAAGCTCCTAAAAAATAGATTTATCAAAAAAAAGCTCCCATTTATAAAATATTTGTAAATATAAAATAAAAAAATGTAAAGTTGTCAAATGTTACCTCAATGATTGTCTCAGTTTGTTTGTAAATTTGAGAAAAAGTAAAACAATAATGATTCATCTCACTAAAAATATCACTACTAATAGCACTAATGTATTAAAAAAGTAAAAAAAAAAAATATAACTCTAAAATCAAAACATCACATCATTAATGACGGGACCCACTGCCACCTAATTAGTGGAAGCACTCAAGCATTTTTCAAAGTAAAAAATGAGTTTATGTTAGTTTAAACAGAAAACGGAAGTTGAAAAAAACGCGGAGAAGACAAAGATCAACATCATCATCAATGGAAGTGAATGTTTGAGATGTGGAGAACCCCAAGATCAACAGATCAGCAAGCAGAGAGTTGATTTACACTTGCTTCCTGATCAATGCATCGATCCACTTTGGGACCTCTCGACGGAGCTCTGTTGGCAGCCGTAGAGTCCGCCGCCTTCTTCGTGGGTTCAACCAACTCCACTAGCTCTCTCTCCATCTCCATTTTCAGATCCCTAAATCACAACAATCACCAAACCAAAACAAATAAAAATCAAATCAAATACACACACATACATATATGTAGAACAAGCACCAAAACACATCAACTTTATCCCAAATTCCAAATCACAAAAGCCAGAAAGAGAAATTCAGCTGACCACTTTGACCTTCCAAAAACAACAAAAAAACATCTCAGTTGACGATGATGAGAAGGAAGAAGACATCAATAATGAAATAGAAGTGCTTCATAACTCTGGTGGTCCTCCGGTTCAGGCTGCAGATGATGATGAAGATGATGATGAGGATGACGATCTATTCACGATCTCAGATCTGAAGATGGAGACGTTGCTGAAGATGCCGGTGATGGAAGAGGACGGTCGCAGGCGACAGATGAGGGAGATCAACATCGCTGATCAGTGTGGCGGTGTTAGACGCGGTTCGTCGATGAAGAGGTTCCCAACATTGACGAATCCGACGAATGCGATCATAATGTTGGATTGTACCAATATGGTTACTATGGATGCTTACAATGGACACATTTAAGGAGAGTCTTAGTGTCAGTTGGTAAGTATTAGTTAGTAAGGTGTTGTTTGGTGTTGTAGTAGATCAGTTAGCGTATGTGTTAGTGGTGTGTTAGCAAGGTGTGTTAAAATGTTTGTTAATTGCAAGGATGGTTTTAGCTAGCGGTGGGAGTGTGTTTGTGCTTTTGCGAGTTGATAGGCCGGTTGATCGGTCAACGACAATTTTTTTTTTTATTACTTTGTTGGAATTTTTTTTTGGACTTAAAATTTAATTTTGGATGTGATATTTTTTATTAAACTAAATTATTTATTTATTTTATTTATTATGTATATATATTTAACACACATTTTAACACACCCCTTAACACATCCATTGCACCACTACTTACTCTCTAAAATTAACAAATTCTTAACATACCTTAACACATATTTTTGGATCCCACTTTTATCACTTTTTGTCATATAACTAGGGGTGGGCGCGGGTCGGTTGCGGCCACGGAACCTCTAATCCGCCATCCGTCAGCCAGATTGGCGGATTGAAGAAAGTCAATCCGCATCCGTCCGCCAATTCGGCGGATGTGAATTGAGCGGATTGGCGGTTTGGCGGATGGATGCGAATCGGTTTGGCAGTTTAAAATTTTATAAAATTTCAACATAATTCAACTTATGCACTTCCTCAAACAAAAAAAAGAAAAAGAAAGTATTACAATCAATGACTTAAAAAAGTATTACAATCACTGTATGCCTTATCCAAAGAAAAAAAGTTTGAAACTTTAGAATATCATGATCACTGCATGCCTCATCCACATATTACAATCACAGTATGATTCATCCCCATAAAGTATTACAATCTGTGATTCTTAAAATATAATAACAATTCAAATCACCAAAACCATGAACAGAGCAGTAGTAGAGATTGAATGTCTCTGTATTGTTACATCTACATATGTTTTTGAAAACAAAAACCAACCAGCATATATCATATTTTCTATTTATTATTTTTAGAGTTACATTTAAAAACTAAAAAATATATATGAATAATACGTTTATTTTTTTCAATTCAAAAAATATATTCAAGTTGAAAACTTTTTTTCAACAGAATATTTAAACTCTTTTTCAATTGAAAACACAAATATAATATTTAAACAAATTGAAAATACGAAATCTTATAAATTACTAAGGGTGCACGCGATTTGGGCGTTTGGCGGTTCGGTTGCGGCCAAAAAATCTCAAATCCGCCATCCGTCCGCCAAATTGGCGGATTTGAGAAAATCAATCCGCAACCGTCCGCTCGTCCTCACGCATCCGTCCAAAATGCGGCGGATCGGTTCGGTTCGGTCGGTTTTGGCGGATCGGTATATCCGCTGCTCACCCCTACATATAACACACACTTTAACATACTTTTTTAGCTATTCCATTGTGGATGCCCTTATGATCCATTGTCATAAATAATATAAGGGTAAATTATATTGACACCCTAGAGGTTTATGTTTACTACAGTTCTTCTCTCACATTTGGGAAATTACATTTACTCCTTGTTAGTGTAATTATTTGACGGTGTTAACTTTTAAGTTAAAATGACATATTTGCCCTTAACCTTTACATATACTTTAAAGAGTAAATTACATTGACACCCTTAGGGTTTTAATTTAATACGGAGTCCCTCTTGATATTTAAAAAATAAATAAAAATAAATATGAAAAAAATATTTAATTTGTAAAAAATTATTTCTAACCACTCGAGAAAGATAAAAATTATATAAAAATAATAATTATTTTTTATTTTTTATTTTTTATTTCGTAACCAAATTTTTCAAATAATTTTTTTTCCAACTAATACTAACTGAGGAGGTAATTGGTAATGCCACTTTAAAGCTTGGGGAGGAGATTGTAATTTCTAAAATGTGAGGGCTGTTAATGTAATTTACCCAGTGAGGGCAAAATTAGTATTTAAAAAAATTAAATTGTTGACATCAGCAAAATCTGTTAGTTGACTTAACAATCAACTAACTGAGAGAACAATCTGTAATAAAACTTTAAACCTCAAAGAGGGAGATGTAATTTCCAAAAGATAAAGGGGGAACTGTAATAAATATAAATCTCAGGAGATGTCAATGTAATTTATCCATAATGAAAAATAAATTTAAATATTTTAGGTCTTAACAAACATGTTTTTTAGTTTATGTTTTTTTATTTATTTAAAATAAATAAAAATCAATTTATAAAATTTTTGTAAATAAATAATAAAAAAAAACAAAAATATAATCTATTTTACTCCCCAAAATTACTATGGTCCTGTTTGGTAGAACTGTGGGAAAGTGCTTATAGCGTATGCTTAAACAGCTTATAACTTATAACTATGAACATAAGCTGATTTCTGACTTATAAATTAAGCATCTCCTGCCCCACTCAAAGAATAAGCTGATTTCTGACTTATAAAGGCTTCGTTTGGGAAGCCATGATTTGGGCTTTTTTGGCTATTTTAGCCACAAAAAATAAAATAGGCTATTTTAGCCATAACAAACAAAACATCACATCCAACCCATAATCATTACATTCTTCTCTCACAAAAAAACTCAAAAAAGTCAAAAAGCCAAAAAGCCCTTCCCAAACCAAACTTTTAAGCCCAGGCTAAAATAGCTAAAAAAGCCAAAAAGCCAACCCACTTCCCAAACAGAGGCCAAAAGTTATAAGCTGCATTGTTAAGCTAAACCAAACACATCAAAATAGTTTAAATTAGCTGAAAGCTGAAATAAACAACTTTTAAGCTGCACCAAACAGGCACAATGCCTGCTTTTTGGTTCTATTTCTTATCTTGTTCTGGTTCTGTTGTCTTTGAGGGTAGCATTTGTTTTGATTTGGTGCTTGTTTCCATTGTAGTTGGGATTTGCCCCTTTAGCAATGATGCTATTTGGTCTTGGCCTTCTTATGATGTATTTTGTATGTACTTCTTGTATTCTAATTTGAATCAATATATTATCTTTATTTTACCAATCAAAAAAAAAAAAAAAAAAAAAACCTATTCAGTGTGTTTGGTTTGAATTTTTTGGTTTAAGTTTTTTAAAATTGAGTTTTTTGATTTTCGTGTTTTTTTTTTTGTTTTTAGTGAATATTTTTAAAATTTTAAATATTTTTTTTTTACTTTTTTAGATGCACCTTATTTATATGTATCTAAAAAGTAAAATATTTGTGAAAAAATATTTTTAAAAATTAATAAATACATAAAAATACAAAAAATATACTGAATTCTCATTTTTTTTTGTATTTTTGGTATTTAGTGAATTTTTTCTTTCACAATTTTTTTACTTTTTAGGTATATTTATGTTAGGTATATCTAAAAAGTAAAAAAATTGCTTAAAATATTAAAAAATTTAGTAAAAACAAAAGAACATGGAAAATAAGAAAGTAAGATGTTCTAAAAAGAATTTTTGAAAAACTCTAACCAAGCATGCTGATTGTTGTTTAGTTTTCCATATTTTAGATTCAGATGGATGTGAAAACCTGAATCTTGGTTGTAGGAAAATCAATACGGGAACTAATGCAGCTTATGACTTCTTCCTAATGTGCAGAGTTATTTCATTTGAAAAGAAACAAATATAAGTCAATGATTTTATTTGATTTTTTTAAAACACACACACACACACACACACACACATATATATATATATCAATCGTGCTACGTAGCTTGAAAAAACAGGGCTCAAATGGCCCGATTTTTTTTTCCCCTTTCCCTTCCTTCTCCCTCTCTCTCAAACACACAACAGTTTTTGCCTTCTACATAGTTTCCTCTCTCTCTCTCTCTCTCTCTCTCTCTCTCTCTCTCTCTCAAACATGACTGAATCACAAAATTTCACTTTCAAGTGTTTTTCCGACATCTTTCGCTGCCTCCTCTGCACCGGCAGCCTCCCAACCCACCCATCCGTTTCACAAAGTTCCAACCTTTCTCCAACAACAACAACAAAAGCAAAATCTTGATTTTTTTGTTTTGGGCTTCAAGAAAGTAGATGGAAATGGAGGGAACAAAATGGGTTTGAGTTCTGACATGGGTTTGAAAGAATTCAAATGCAATTAAGGTTTTAGACAAATGGTTCTGATTCATTGATCACTTTTCTATTTTTAGATGATAGTAGACTAGCCCTCTAGTTACTAAATTATACTTGGAAGATTGTGCTGATCACCAAAATAGGGAAATCAGTCCATTGGTAAAGTATCATGGATAATGTAGATAGCACAAGACACATTATTATAATGTCATGATGATGATAATTTATGCATATGCCACACCAGTTCCTAGTTGCAGTACATCTGCTCTAATTAAAAAACTCATACAAATTGGTTCAACAACAACCAAACACCCCACATTTTTCAGCTCACTACGAGTGAGAAAAGAATCCCACAAAATCTTAACAATAAATAAAGTTTGTTTAGGTGAAGATCACCCAATCAAACCCTCATACTATCATCAAAATAAAACCAGCACAAAAATAAAACCGTCCTGTTATCATAATAAAAACTAGCACAGAAAGAATCTCAAAGAGCATAGTCTACATATTATGCATATGAATGCTTCTCCATCCACAGGATCCTTAACTGACAACTGTAGAAACATTTGTTACCCTAATTTTCACCAGCCTTAAAAAACAAACGAGCAAAAGTTAAGCTAAGAAAAAATTCTGTCAACAGAGAATTCAATAATTTCCCCCCAGAAATTCATGAGAACAATAACATACAAGTTAAAAGAAATAAAAGGCAATATGTAAAGCTGAGCCTGGGGGTATTATCAACATGAAAATGCAATGTCAAATAAGAACTCAATTGCAAAAATAACAAAACAAAGAGCAAAAAGTTATGTATGATAATATAGATCTAAGTATAAAGTCAAGAAAGTTGCAAACATTTTACTGGTTGCTAAGTAGACATAATTCACCTCCTCATTTTAAAGCGCTTTAAACAGAAGCAAAAAAAATAATAGTGTTTATTTTTTTTAATGGGGTACAAGAAATTGCCAGAGCCAACACAGATCAAAAGTAACAGTCCCTTGCACATAAATATTTCTTACTATTTTAAAGAGGATTGATCCATTAAAATCTAGACTCAGTTTATCAAGAAGTGTGCCCAACTTTATAAACATACAAGTTCAGTGAGAGCATGTTCTGCTCACTTAACTATCTATTAAGTCAAATTGTAAAACCTGATATGTACACATAATAAATAAAGCATGAAAAAAGCAAAGCTAAAATATACATACAGAAATATCTTGCATATACACTAGGACTTTTTAAGTAATTAAAAATGTGAAAATGACAAACTGTTGAGGTGTAATTTTCAAGTAAACATTATTTGGGGAGTATAACTCTAGCTGGTCAGAAACAGGAAAACTTGTACATTGCTAATTCTCACACAAAACAGATAAAACCAAATAAAAAAATTTGATGGTGATGGAGCACATAATAAATACAGAAAACGTTCAATATCTTGAATGTTAATTTTCACATGATTCTTAGCGTCGACAGAGATGCCTTTGAATCAATAATTTATTTTCTCGAATAAAAATTTATTCCAGTATATTAAAATATACTCCTATCAAAAGAAAATAAATTTCTTTTACCTTCAATTGTTTTTTTAAATAATCTGCTACAACTCAGGCCCACAGAAATCTGCTACAACCAAATTTCACAAACTGAAATCTACAAATTTTTTATGCAAGAATCAAATACACAAAATCAATTTCAGTATATAAACAAAAAGATAATTTCTGAACTAAAATTAACCATCCAATTGTCTCAAAACAATTAGGATGTAATAAATAATTTTAGACTCAACCTCACTAAATAACTAATTCACTAGGATGTAAAAACCATCCTAGGACACAACCACACCGAATAATTAACTAGGTTGTATAAAAAACACACCCACACAGGATAAAACCTATGTCTTCTTCAAAGAACCGAATGAAAACCATAGCAAAATTGGACTCTCTCTCTCTCTCTAGCTTCTCTTCCTCAAATCTTCATCATTTTCCTTCATTTTTGTTTCATTGTACTCATAAGATCAAGGTCTTTCACTTTCTTAAATCAAATAAAGTAAACCCAAAGTTTTTATATATTTACGAAATTTTTGCTCAAATAAGCAATTTTTTTTCAGAAATTATCTTTTTCATTTCAAAAAACGAGTTGATTAAATGACTCCGGCAACTTCAAGTCATCTGGGATTTCTTCAGTACTCACTTGATTGAGGATCTTGTAAAAATCTCTAACCAACCTCCGCTACAACACCATCAAGATAAAGATACATTTCAAACTAAATGAAGACAACTTAATTAGTCTATTTGGATCATAGGATAACAGGACGGTAAATAATTATCCAGATTAATATTGGTGGATTAGTTTTAAAAGGCTCATGTTTGATAGGAAACCGCCCAAGTATCAAACTCGCAACTTTGTTGTGATGTAAGATACTTTTTGAGTAGATTCTATCGTTTTGATTCTTAATTTTGTATTTTTTTTTAGAAATTGTAATTTAATTTTATTATTTTTAATATATTTTTAAAAGAGTTATTCCATGCCATTTGGTTTGTTAAACATAAAGTTATTCCATGCCATCTGCTTTGTTTGCAAGGCAAACATAAAGTATTTCTAACATCTAGAATTGCTTTTTTCTGTCAACTAAACAATAGTGTTAGTGTGTTACAGCTTCATTATCAATATCATTAATCAGAATATCACAGTCCAAACTCATTGATCTTACAGATAATCTCACTACAAATAACTTAATATCCAGGTAAATAATTAACATAAATGTCCTTTTTACCCAAATAATTTTGATAGACACAGTAGAACAATAACAAAATAAAAATACCATCTTTAGGCAGTAGACTAGAAGGAATCAAATTGCACAAATCACCAAAATCGAAACCCTAGTTTATAAATCTAATCCTTGAGCAGAGCATTAATGAATAACTACATACATCAACTACTGGAAAAAAAAATCCAAAAAATATATGAAACTTGAAAACCCATATGATAAATCAAAGCTTTTAAATCGCTCAATAAAGAAAACAATTCAAAATTTATTTACCATATCGACAATAAAGCCAAATTAGAAGCTAAAAAAATTGTGAAAATTGAAAATCCATAAAAATTCTACAATAGCTCAATCAAATTGATGGAATACAAGAAAAAAAAGAGAAAAAAGAACCTGGGTTTGGTGCAAAGAGTGGATAAGATTCACATCATACTAACTTTAAATGTATATCATATAATTCATTTTCAGATAAAAATTTCAGATACCTTTTTTTGTGTATATCTATATAATATTTGTGTATATCTATATAATAAGGGAAGAGGGATTTTGAATTTATGCTACAGATAATTGTCCTACTAGGACATTTTAATGGTCAGGATTCATTTTAATGGACGGCTGAGATGACCCTTAACTTTCATTTGTCACCCACGTTCTCTCTTTGCCAACACAAGACAAAGGGGGTGTTTGGTGGGGCTTTTTTGAGCCAACTTATGGCTTCTGGCTTTTAAAAAGTTATTTCGGACTGTTTGGTTAAACTTATTTCAAACAGCTTCTAATTCTAATAACTTATTTTAAGTCAAAAAAGTTGATTCTGAGAAGCTGCTCACCCATTGCTTCTGATTATCAGCTTCTGTTGTGGATATGTTAATTTACGGTTATACTCTTAAATTTTTTTATTTTTTATTTTTTTAAAAATAGAAAAAGACCTAAATGGACTATAAAATATTATTATTATTTTTTATGAGAAATGTAGACAAATAGTGAATAATAAAAAATAAAAAATAATTGAAAAAGCTACTTTACAACTTATTTAACAAACGCTATTCAGCAACTTAAATCTATAATCCAACAGCTATACCAAACAGATTAACAGCTTCTGATTAAAGTCATAATCTATAATCTGTTAAGCTATAATCTATAATCTGTTTTAACAGCTACACCAAACAGCACCAAAGGCTTACAAACCCCGGTTTCATCTCATCATCATCAGGCATCAGCAGCTCCATTCACTACCCCACGAAGCAATGCAACCTTCGGCAATGTTGCATGATGTTTGTGCTCTCTCTCTCCAAACTTCTCAGGTCTCAAACTCTCTCTCCTCAGAGATCTCTCTCTCTTCCTCTCGCTCCCCCTCTCTCTCCGCTACCACCGACAGCGACTCTCCACAGCCGAGCTGCTTTACGTCGCCTCCATCACTGCGTCGCCTCCGATCTCCACCGACAGCAACTCTTCATCTCTTCTCCCGCCATGGCGCCTCCGTCCTCCGCCGTCAAAATAATCAATTGGTTTTGAAATGGGTTTGGACTTGTGTGTGTTTGGATTTGTCAATTGGTTTTGAATTGGACATGGGGGATTTGGATCTTTACTTCTATTTTCTCTATGGGCAGCACTGTTGTGAAAGGCAATTTCAATGAATAAAGCTTATTTTTTCCTCCTCAAACTATCTCCATAGCCACTGATTGGACATATGGATTGATTTTTAAAATTTAATTTGTTTGGTTATTTTGTGGATTGATTTTTATTTTGCTGTTTAGGATGTGGATTGATTTTTAAAATTTAATTTTTTTGGTTATTTTGTGGATTGATTTTTATTTTGCTGTTTGGGATGTAGATTGATTTTTAAATTTTTAATTTTTTTGGTTATTTTGTGGATTGATTTTTATTTTATTGTTTGGGATGTGAATTGATTTTTAAAATTTAATTTTTTTGGTTATTTTGTGGATTGATTTTTATTTAGCTGTTTGGGATGTGGATTGATTTTTAAATTTTTAATTTCTTTGGTTATTTTGGGCCGGGCTAAAAGCCTCCTTTTGGTACCCTATAGGGCATGGATGTTTGAGAATTTCGATTTTGGGGAATGTTTGGGTTTGTGTTTCTAGGTTTGGATCTTTACTTTTTTTTTTCCCTATGGGCAGCACTGTTGTGAAAGGTAATTTCAATGAATAAAGCTTATTTGTTTCCTCCTCAAACTATCTCCATAGCCACTGATTGGACATGTGGATTGATTTTCAAAATTTAATTTTTTTGGTTATTTTGTAGATTGATTTTTATTTTGCTGTTTAGGATGTGAATAGATTTTTAAAATTTAATTTTTTTGATTATTTGGTGGATTGATTTTTATTTTGCTATTTGGGATGTGCATTGATTTTTAAATTTTAAATTTTTTTGGTTATTTTGTGGATTGATTTTTATTTTGCTGCTTGGGATGTGGATTGATTTTTAAAATTTAATTTTTTTTGGTTATTTTGTGGATTGATTTTTATTTTGTTGTTTGGGATGTGGATTGATTTTTAAATTTTTAATTTCTTTGTTTATTTTGGTTTGGGTTAAAAGCCTCCTTTTGGTACCCCACGGGGCATGGATGTTTGAGAATTTCGATTTTGGGGGATGTTTGGGTTTGTGTTCTAAGTTTGGATCTATACTTCTTTTTTCCCTATGGACAGCATTGTTACGAAAGGTAACTTCAATGAATAAAGCTTATTTTTTCCTCCTCAAACTATCTCCATAGCCACTGATTAGACATGTGGATTGATTTTCAAAATTTAATTTTTTTGGTTATTTTGTAGATTGATTTTTATTTTGCTGTTTAGGATGTGAATAGATTTTTAAAATTTAATTTTTTTGATTATTTGGTGGATTGATTTTTATTTTGCTATTTGGGATGTGCATTGATTTTTAAATTTTTAATTTTTTTGGTTATTTTGTGGATTGATTTTTATTTTGCTGTTTGGGATGTGGATTGATTTTTAAAATTTAATTTTTTTTGGTTATTTTGTGGATTGATTTTTATTTTGTTGTTTGGGATGTGGATTGATTTTTAAATTTTTAATTTCTTTGTTTATTTTGGTTTGGGTTAAAAGCCTCCTTTTGGTACCCCACGGGGCATGGATGTTTGAGAATTTCGATTTTGGGGGATGTTTGGGTTTGTGTTCTAAGTTTGGATCTATACTTCTTTTTTCCCTATGGACAGCATTGTTACGAAAGGTAACTTCAATGAATAAAGCTTATTTTTTCCTCCTCAAACTATCTCCATAGCCACTGATTGGACATGTGGATTGATTTTTAAAATTTAATTTTTTTGGTTATTTTGTGGATTGATTTTTATTTTGCTGTTTGGATGTGTAATGATTTTTATGTTTTAAATTTTTTTGGCTGTTTTGTGGATTGATTTTTATTTTTCTATTTGGGATGTGGATTGATTTTTAAAATTTAATTTTTTTGGTTATTTTGTGGATTGATTTTTAAAATTTTAATTTTTTTGATTATTTTGGTCTGAGCTAAAAGCCTTCTTTTGGTACCCCACGGGGCATGGATGATTGAGAATTTCGATTTGGGGGGATGTTTGGGTTTGTGTTTCTAAGATTTGAGTTTCTATTTGTTTTTCTAAGATTTGTTTTTTTAAACATTAAAATTGAGAAAGAGACAAGAGAATGAGAAAGAGAGAATGGGTGTTGATTAAAAGGAGAGAATGAGAAAGAAGACCTTTCTGGAGAGATTAGAGAGAGAAAGGGGGGAAGATGGAGAGGGAGAATGAGTGGGAGATAGTGAAGAGAGGTTAGGGGTCACTTGGCACAACACCACACAAAAAAAAAAGTGGGTTTAAATTTTTTTTTTTTGATTTTTTAAATCCACTATTTTTGAAAAATGTTTGTAGAAAATGTTTGGTTTTTTTTTTTGGTGGATTAATTTGAACTCAAAATTTAAATAGAGTTTAAATTGAGTTCTGTTAAAAAAAATGATGAATTTAAATTTGTATGAAAATTGAGTTTACATTGACTTTATGAGCTATGTTTATGTAGAAAATGTTTTTTTTATTTTTTTATTTTAAAACTCAAAATTTAAATTGGGTTATGTTAAAAAAATGATCATAAAAGTGAATTTTGAGAAAGAGAGGAGAAATAATGATAGTAGTGTGATTTGTTCAAAAACTAAAAAGAAGAGTTTTTCTTATAATAAATTATATTTTTCAATTTTTACTTTAATTTTATTGGGGTGTATTATGTTGAGTACTTTTACAAAATTTATTTCAAAGTCAATAAATTTGATAAATTACATTTTAAATCAATACTTTTAAATTTAATTATATCTTAATCTGATAATTAATTTAGACACAGATGTACACTAGGTGACACATTACTTTTATGGGTGATACATTTTTAAACCTTCAAACCAACCCTGGGGACTTGCCTGGTTAGAAACTACTTTACTATAATTCAAAATTTTAAACTCATCAAACTCACCATAAATTAGATTTGTATTATTTATCAGCCCATAAATCAATAGTTTGAAGGTGTTAAAATCTGAATGTGTTAGAATCTATTGCCAGATAAATTATGGTTGTTGCCAAGGATAGTTAAACTTTTAAACCACTTTCAAGATGTTGTAAGCTTTGAAGGCTCTAGAAATTGGTTCATCAAAACGAAGACTATGCGGGCAAAATTTCATTGGCTAGATGGAAAAAGCAAGCAAGAAAAGTGATAGAGAGTGAAGTCTAAAGAAAAAAAAAAAAAAGCTTTGGGTGACCCACTACCAACCAGGGAAGGGGGTCCGAAATTTCACGATTTCTGGGAAATTACAATGCTGTATTTATTATTATTTTTATTTTTAGAATCTTAATTTATTTATCTTTTATTGTATGTTGGACAAACTACTAAATTGAAATTCTTAAACAAGATAATAATTATTTATTTTGCTAGTATTATATCTATTAATGGGTATAAACAACAGAATAATTATTTGTTTGCCGGCAGTGGGAGTATTTCTGTGCTTCTTTGTGGGCTGCATCATCGGAGTTTTGGGCTATTTTGTTGTTATTTTATTTGAGTTTTATAAAGTGTGTGATACAAGTAAAATTGTTACAATTTTTTAAAAAGAATAGTATTTTTTTTTATATTTTTGTCAAAAAATATTACGGACTTTATAAATTTTAATATGATACGTATGATTTACAATTGTATTTTGATCACAATATTATTTACACCGTGCCTTTAGGCACGGGCATACACTAGTCATATATCATTTTACAACAATACTAATTTTATTCACAGATTCTTTCACAAAATTTTATTCATAGATTCATTAAATCATCAACCATTTAATTCTTTCACAAAATTTGTAGATAATGTCTCCAACAATTCTACTCAAAAGTTAAACAGGAAAAACAAACAAAGAATGGGATCCTAGTTTCTGTTAGGTACGGAAAAAGTAATTGATGCATATATGTCAATCTGTTAATAAGCAAAGCAATCTTTTCTCCAGAAGAATAGAGAGAGGGGAAAAAACTCAGATTTGAAGAAAAAAAAAAAAAAGAAATGCAGAAAAAGAAGAAATGAAGAAATTTGCAATACAAGATTGAAAACTCATATTTGAATATATCTCTTAAAAACCCATTACAAAACTCAGAATTGAACAAGATTGAAAACCCATTACAAATCATGTGTCCAATACAAGGGAATATATATATATATATATATAACAGAGAAAAAGATTGAGTACAGTTACACATATTCACTTGAAAAACACCAAATCAAGAAGCAAAAGGTCCAAATCTAGAGACCCATTTCGCATAAAAACACTACAAAGAAACCCAAAACAGAGAATGAGAGAAAGTGACAGCAAAAAAAGAGCAAAGAAATCACGTATCAAATCGGCAAGCGGAGAAGATGCGGAGGTTACCGGCGAGGCTAGTAATGGCGGCGGCGATCGGCAAGGCTAATAAAGACGACGATGATGGCGATCGGCGTGGTGGAGGAGCAAGAGGTGAGACAAATTAACACCCTATTTTGAGAGAGGGAGACAGAGAGAGAGTTGATAAACAGAAAAAGAGATAGATGATAAACCTAAAATGATATTTACCAATAAATCACACAGTCTCAAATTTCTCCTATTAATTTGTTACGTCTTATTATATTTACCAACAAATCTCAATTAGTATATTTACCAATAAATCTCAATTAGTCTTAAATTTTTATATTAATTTGTTACGTCTAGGGAATAGTTTCCTCGATCTTATTTTTTATTTTGATAGATAGTTATACTTTTTTATTAATGTAACAGGTGTAATGTAATATTTAATATTCTAATATAACAGGTATTAATATGACACCTAATAATGTGACACTCAAAAAAATTAAAAACTCATCAGTTAAATGAAACAACATGATAGATATGGTATGACACTCCAAAAAAAAAAATAGTAACTCCTTAATATACTTTCTTCAAATTTGACAATGTGTGACATATATGATGTGACACTTCAAAAAAAAATAATAACTCCTTAGTGTACTTTTTTCAAATGTGACAACGTAATAGGTATGATGTCACACTTCAAAAAAAAATAAAAACTCATTGGTGTACTTTTCTCAAACATGACAACGTGACAGATATGATGTGATACTCTAGTTTTTTCGAATGTAACAACGTGGCAGATATGATGTGACACTTCAAAAAAAATAACTCTTTAGTGTAATTTTTTTAAACATGACAACGTAGCAGGTATGATGTGACATTTAAAAAAAATAAAAACTCTTTAGTGCACTTTTCCCAAACGTGACATGTGATACTCCAACGCGATATGATGTGACACTCTAAAAAAATTAAAAACTCTTTGTGAACTTTTTTCAAATGTGATACTCTAACGTGACAGGTATGATGTGACACTAAAAAAATTCTTTAGTGTACTTTTTTCAAATATGACACTCCAATGTGGTGAGTAAATGAATTATTATACATCCAAAATAACTAAATGGATCACAAGAAAAAATATGAGACTATATAGATTACAAGTCTAAAATATAGAACTTATTGGTCAATCTCCCAATAGAAAAGGGGTAAAAAAAATTAATACCTTTTTTTTTTTTTTTTATTGTCGCTCAATACATCAAAATTTTTCCACCAAAATTGGTGACAATATTATTTCCTCACCAAAAAATCTCAAAAATATTAAAAAAATTTAGTGATAAAAATATATTCCTCATAAATAATTTTATAATAAGTGACAAATTTGTTTCTCACCAAAAGTCTCAAAATCTTGGCGCCACCCAAAAAAATTAGCGGAAATTTTTTAGTGATGAAACTTAATTTTTCTTCATCTAAAAGGAAATATTTATTGACGAAATAAATTTTGTCACTTATTATTTTTATTTTTTTATTATATGTGACAAAATTTATAAATTTCTCACGAATTATTTTTATTTAGTGACGAGATTTATTTTCTTCTCTAGTTTTCATCACCATAAGTTACATGCATAATTAGAGAGTTATGAGTATAATATGTAATGGGATTGTCACAATTTCAATCACTTATTCTCTGTCTCTCTCTCTCCATTTTGGTTTTGCTCTCCATCTCCATTCACACTCTTCGTGTCACTCTCCATTTCACCTCATTGCTCGTGCTCTCCGACAGTACTAGTCACCAGTGGCGGAGCCACGTAAGGACCAGTCGAGTCACGTGCCCCCCTAGATTTTGAGATTTTTTTTTACAAATAAAAAGAAAATATTTTAAATAAAAAAAATTACAAAAATATTATTAGAGGGAAATGTCAATGGCATTTTAAAAATTATAAAAATAATAATGGTTGTTTTGAATGAAAATGAAGAGATTACTACAAACCATATTATCTATGAAAATTTTTGAATCTAACGATGATGTCATAATTATTAACATGCAAGCATAAATAATCTCACTATAAAGATATGAAATTTATTGGATTATTAGTTACATTTGACATGCGAGGTTCACTCTCTATGTATTTAGTTACTATTACTTGGTGATATCCCATAGTAATGATGACGTGGTATTACCATTATATTGAATTTTTAATCAAATTTTGTATAAAAAAATAATTTATCATTATATAATTTATTTTAAGACTTATATCCATATTTTTTTATATTGTCCATGATACACTAATTATAAATAACATTATTTTTTTGATGTTTCTCAAAATCAATTGTAAAAACTTGCGTGAAATATTTTTGTAAAATTTTTTGATATTATAATTAATAAGTGCCCCCCTAATTTAACTTTCTGGCTCTGTCACTGCCAATCACCATTGTCTTCGGTATGTTTCACTGTCTCTGTTTTTTTTTTTTTTTTATGTTGTTTTTTTTTTAACTCCAGTATGTTACATTGTCATAATGAATATTTTATAGCAACTATTATAGTCAATATTTTTAGTTCTTTGAAACCCTAGGTAGAATTAGTTAAACAAAGTAAAATACGTAATAAACTGATATCATGATTCAGGAGTTCTATACTCATATTATCATTTCTCTGTGGAAAAAATGGGTAACAATTGATTCCGGAGGAATACAAGGTTCCTCTTTTTCTCTGAATATCATGAATTTTACAGTATATTGCTTTTTTGCTTTCATACTTTTTTTACTTCCACTTCTTTATTAATGTAATCTCTTTCCATCACTACTGGAAATGAGGGTTTTAGCGGCGTTTACAAAACACCGCTATAGGTTCCAAAAACGCCGTTAAATCCTTTTGCGACGTTTAATACCAAACACCAAAGATGCGGCCGTCGCTATAACTTTATGGCGCTTTAGAAACGTCGCTATATGACTATAGGCGGCGTTTTCTAAGAACGCCGCTAAAATTTCTACTAACGGTAATATGACATCACCATACTATTTAGCAACGTTTTTAAAACGCCGTTGTATCTTTTTTCAAAAAAATTCAACCATTGGTATAATATTTAGCGACATTTTTAGAAATGCCGTGATAGCCTCTTTTTTTTTAAAATTGTGCTAATTTTATGTTATTGAACAAAAAAAAAACCTGTAATTAAATTGAAAAATAGCACTAATATGAAATAAT
Source organism: Camellia sinensis (assembly GCF_004153795.1). NCBI lineage: Eukaryota > Viridiplantae > Streptophyta > Magnoliopsida > Ericales > Theaceae > Camellia > Camellia sinensis. Next base: position 274,508 of record NW_021025487.1, read on the forward strand.
AACTCCCATTCAAAATGCAACATTAATTCACTTTCCCATTCAATTTAATATCCAATCACCATTAATTACAAAATAACATATCCAAAAATCATGTTTTAACAAAGACATTAGCAGATAAAGAAATGTTGAGCTATAATGATGGATCCAACTATACAAGAGATGGAAAATTACTATCAAAAAAATTATCCCCAACTCAAAAATATATTCCTACTTATAACATAAATTTCAAGTTGGATGAGTTAAATTCAAATTGATGAGAGAGTTCATTGTTGGTCTTCACTGGTCTACATGCCTGCATCAGAACATAAAGTGTAATCAAATTTACCAAAATAAACATAAATTGAAAATCTTGTACCCAATACTTATGCATAGTAGACGTCCTGTTTAACCTTTTTGTCCATGACAACCACCTGTTAGATTTGTACCAAAATAAACATATATATATATATATATATATTTAAATATAAGATCCTGAACCCTCTGAAATCCAAACTTTTAGGGCTGACTTAATGGTACCAAACTCATGGAATATGGAAGCACAATGGGAGAAATCATGGAGTTTGGCCCCAATGTAGAAAGGGTGCAGAGCTCCTCCATTCCATTTTCATCATTCCTAACTTCAACAAGTAGATCTTTGCCTCTGCCCTCATGAACAAAAGACCATCTTTAAAGGTGAAAGGGTCCATCCATGGAGTCATATCAATGGTCAATAAAACTAATAATAATAAAAAAAATTGGCTGGATTTCTAGAAAACTAATAAAAGTAATCCATAAAACTATTCAGAAAGTCCAAAATGGAAATCACATTTGCTCTGCTTCATATTCGAACATGAAACATGTCAAACACCCCTCTAAGCAGTTAAACAGCCCCCCATCCCTTCCTCAAATCACCTATTAATACAACCATGCCTTTTTTATTATGTAAAAAACAAACTTTTTATGCACACATGCACATATGGCCATGAACAAGAATGTACACAGAGACAGACAAGTAGTTCTACATATGTATATTAAAATTTAAAATACAGGATTTTGTTAAAGGCAGATGTTATGAAAGTTAAAATGATTGTACATTCTATGCTTGTACAATCAAAATCATACAAATATATGTACACTTAGGACACACATTAACAAGGCCCTAAAACAAAATATGAGCTAATACCTCCTTGAGAATTATGTCAAGAAGTTCTGCCCCTGCTTTTGAATCAAATACCTCATGTAACGCCCTCAAAATAATAACATTAAACCCATCAGTATAGACATGCGTTGATATATAAAAGCTCCACATTCTTCTATTCATCAGAGTTCCATTACCAAAAAGTTTTACATGTTAACGACAAAAGCAAATGCCCTAAAGGCTTACAGCTTTCCAAGTTAACACTTGGTTACAACAAAAGAGTGCTAACTCATTTACACATTAAGCCCTTGGCTTGAATATACATGTAATACATCAAAGAAACTAAACAACAAAAGTCTGCCCACCTCTAGCCTCCCAAGCTACGTCCTTGGAGGTGGCATGCTACCTGTACCTGAAAATGATATTCCCATATAGGGTGAGCCACAGCCCGGTAGCAATACACTAAACCAAATATGAACAATGACTAAAAGATTAGCAGTTGATAGATGGTCAACACTGATACTTTCCCTTATCACACTTTACATTTTCATGACATACAAGTCCATGTTACAATCCATTTTCCAATTCCTGTCA